>VYYI01000152.1:0-45325 GCA_021029175.1 Bilobella aurantiaca | reverse complement strand
CAGGAATTGAGAACTTGAAATCGGGAATCAGGAATTGAGAACTCGAAATCGGGAATTAGGAATTGAGAACTTGATATCAGGAATCAGGAAATGTGAATGGCCCTTTTACGCTTCCGTACATATGTGTGCAATTTGGAAGCGCACCCGCTTTGGTGCGGTTTCTTCAAGAAATAAATTGGAAAGTTCATTTTCAAGGTCTTATAGATTTTCGTTTCAAGTAATTTTCAAGGTCAGAGGTCACGGGGGTCACAAGGGTGTTCATAGGTCTTCGTTTCAAGTAATTTTCAAGGTCAGAGGTCACGGGGGTCACAAGTAGGATTACTCGCTTACCTCTCACCGGGATTTCAGCGATCGCCCTAATCCACAGACCCCGTAGATAAGATTTCTGCAAACGAATTTCCGTATTGCCGATTTCACTCAAATTATGTGTACTCTTCCTTGACAAACTTAATAATTACTTTGGTTCAATTAAACTAAATTTTAAATTACTAAAATTTTTCATGTAGTTGCGCTTGGCAGTATGTGTGCCACGTTGGATTGAACGGTTAAAAGTACAGTAAAAATGGACAAAAAATATTACTGGTTTTTCATTTCCTCTTACACTAAAAATGACGTTTACAAAAGTTGTTTCCAATAAAAAACTACATAAGGCATTCTACGTTTTTCTCTGTGTTATCCCTTAAATTTTACTTTGCAGTACCCTCAAAAAATTGCAAGTCCCGAGTGTTTCTTTAATCTTAAGTTGCTCAGAAGTAAAAACTGAACTGTTTCCGATCAAACTTGTCTGTTTGGATACCGGTTCTTCGAGATAATTGGTGCACATTAAAATTGACGATAAAGTACAACACTACATTTATAGAGGATACCGAACAAAAGACTCGAGCAAGCTAAATAAGAGTCAGAGTGGAGAGAATGTCAAAGGACGGAGTAGCTCAAATGGTAGAGCATCTCCCCGGTGAAAAGAGGTTGTGGGAACGTACCCCACCTCCAGTCCTTTTGTTTGACATTCCTCCCGCAGCGGAGTTTCCACTTCTACGTCACGTAACAAAGGAGTAGAATGAAATGGGATAGTTTGGTGTAATTTTTAAATTTTGAAAACCAAATTTTTCTGTAAGATTAAGTTTAGATATCTGTATTTTATATTTTCCATACTCTCAATAAAAATTTGACCTTTGTAAAGTTACTCATTCAATTTATTATCCCGAACAACTTTTGTACAGGACATATTGGAGAGTAAGAGGGAACGAGAAATCACTCGGGTTTGAAATCTAACAATAAATGAAAAACATAATTGAATTAAAATAATTAATAAGCTTGACAAGGAAGAGTACAAATAATTTGGGTGAAAACGGGATTGCGGAAATTCGTCGGCACGAATCGTATCAATGGGGTCTGTGGATTAGGGCGATCGCTGAAATCCCGGTGAGAGGGAAGCGAGAAGCGAGGAATCCTAGTCAAAAGGGTGTTCATAGATCTTCGTTTCAAGTAATTTTCGAGGTCAGAGGTCACAAGGGTGATAATAAATTTTTGGTTAAGGTCATAGAGGTCATGCGGAGATTACACAGGTCATCATAGATTTTTGTTTCAACTAATCACGGTCAGAGGTCACAAGGGTCATCATAAATTTTTGTTTCAGTTAATTTTCAAGGTCATAGAGGTCATGCGGGGGGTCACACAAGTCATCATAGATTTTTGTTTCAAGTAATTTTCAAGGTCAGGGGTCACAATGGTCATGATAAATTTTTGTTTCAGGTCATTGTCAAGGTCAAGTGGATATCTGGGATCATTGTAGGTAGTTTTTTTTTTTTATAAATTCTTAGAAGTAAATTTCCTACATGTATGTATGTTTGTAACAGGGAGCCCACTACCTATTTGGTAAGATAGTGAAAAAATGGCATATTTCGGTCACTGCTAATGGAAAACAGCGTTGTTTTCTGGGCGGATCGAGATACCCAGGCACACATAAATGTATGCCTATGGTAAGANGGTCACTGCTAATGGAAAACAGCGTTGTTTTCTGGGCGGATCGAGATACCCAGGCACACATAAATGTATGCCTATGGTAAGATTCGATCTCCGGCACCTAGAGGAGAGAGACTGATGCTCTAACCTCTCGGGCAACTCCGATCCCAAATTTTCTACATACTCTACTTGATTCTCCAATGGATATGTTTGTTTTTAAACATATGTAGTGCGGTGAGATTCTATTTTTTTGCTTTTTTTTTGTGTGGAAAATGTGAAATTTCAAATATTCTAAATAGTATGACGTTTGATATATTTTTGCATTATTAAATAAACAAAAAAAACTAGGATGAAAAATGTGTTTATAGAGAATACTGATTTTGGTTGCGAAAATGTACTTAAATCACTAAATTAACTTAAGCTGTATTGAAGATAGCCCAAGTCGGCGATTAGGCAGCTAGTGGCTAGGATCCAAGTGGACTTAGAATGTAGTAAATAATGTAGACAGCAATTGTTATTTCAGTAATAATGTAATTGTTTATTTTCTAAACAATCGTTAAATGCTAAGGGCAATGCGACGGCCCAAGAATAAATTTACTCTAAAAACGTGAATTTGAAGAAGGCAACATTGTTCACAAAGTCAGTGTATCCGGCGGATTCAATAGCTGCCTCTATCTCGAGAAGTATATTGTCCCCAACAAAGCTCGTAATATACTGCGTAGAATTCAGAAGAATGTATAAACAACTTGTAACTCATTGTCTGCAAAACATTATTAGTATAATTTTACCCCTGAAGCATGATTTTTAACAAAGTCTGTTATGGACTTCTCAGTCAATTCTGCGTCAGCGTTTGTTGATATTCCATGGGAAATCTGTAGGTCTCCTGTACTCCATACGCTTGTAACAGCTATTAGTCCAGCGTTGTCAACTGTGAAGGCAATGGCCAAGTCGAAATTTTCATACATGGTAATTGCAGGAATGTCCGTGCCTTCGTTTACAGCATTTTCAATCTGGTCGTCAGGAAAGATATTTTGAAACATTACATTAAACATTTTTACATTGTATTTTCAGTGTCGATAGAAAAATTTTAAAAGGTTTTCCTAAAGGTAAAACATTTGCAGAAGTATTGTTGCTCTTTATACTTACTACGGCATACTATAATCGTGTGAATTATAATAATACAAGTAAAATGTTTGTTGATTTTAGAAAATAAAAGTAAGGCTTGATTTGTAAAGGAAAATGTTTTAGTAGTAATTAACATTTTGTAAATTCAAATTGTTTACCACTTCTTGCGTATCTTGATACAGTATTAGTTCTTTTACGGTTATCGACGAAAATTCGACTCCTAACGCTTCTACCAGCAATTCGTCTGCTATCCCGGCACTTGAAATTTGAAATGTCACAAAGAGACAAATTAAAGTTAGCATTGAGTTCATGTTTGAAGAGGTCTTGAATTTAGGGTTTAATTTAGTGAAGAAGGTAATGTTAGATTGGTTAGATAGTTAAATCTGAATTAAAACGCAGGCTTAAATAGTACTTTAATACGACATCGCCAGCCAGGAGAGGTGTTATCATTACGAGTACCATAATTTTTGTATTCCAGGTATTTTCTTAAAGGTACTTCTGATAATTAGTTATCGTTGACAATGGCAACAATGACAATTCGATAAATATTACAATTGAGTTGTGAACTGATGTACAATTTGACAACAATGTGAAGTTGGCAGTTTAAATTTAATAATAAGGAAAACCTCTGAACTCTGGAAGTTCAAGTTAATGCGGGTAGTACTTGGGTACTATTAGAATGCTTTTCAATGAAATTTAAGGTCAAGTATAATACAAGTCTTCTTAAATCAATACAATTTGGCTCCATGTGGTCAAATTTAAAACGAGTAAGGTAATGATTTCGTAGTTGTGCGTGACATTTCGTCTGAGCTGAACTGTTTCTTTTGGCCAGTGGAATAGGCGGTAGGAAAATAATAGTCTTCAATATATTTGAACATATTTTGGTGAATTTATTACCCTGTTGAAAAAAATGTAAATAAAATTGGCAGATTTCTGTCGGTTTCAAAATTACAAACTAACACGACCCTGTTAAAGTGACCAAACTTACCTAAAGTCTCTTAAAATAGGTTTTGAGATAAATCAATCTTTGTTAATTTTTATTATTTTTCTTACAAATTTCTTTTTTTTTAATAATATTTTGAGTCATTTTTTACTCTGCTAAAAAGCAGAGTATTAAATTTAGTGTACGAAACATAGTTTTCAGCAGAGTACTTAATGTGAGACGCAGTGCACTTATTATGAATATGAAACTTGCGATACATGTTACTGGAAAAGTGCAACACTGCCCAAAAATTTAAGCTATGGCTTAAAGGTATTGTAACTAAAGAGACAACGGTGAAATTTTCATAAAAATCATACATAGTATAGTGTAAATAAAAAGTTATGTTGAGTATTAATGTGATTAAATTCCCATGGTCAATTTGCCCCCATCAATTTGATAAAATAAAATTAAAATTTAGGTTCTAACGCTAGCAATAAAAATTTTATGGTTACGCAAATTATTTCTCAAAACTTGTTGATGACGGCTTTGGTTTTGTTCTAAAAAAGTGATTGTCTAACCTTGTTTTTAGAGCTCTTACGGTAATAACAGATATTTGAATTTGAGTTCTAAAATGTATATTCAGAACAGCACACAAGTTGATATGAGTAAGTAGCTTCAAATTAATGTCTCAGAAATTCAGACATCTTAATGATACGTGGCAAACAATAAACATGCTTAAGTCGTGGCGAAATTAACTAATCAAAGAGGCAAATGTTGTAAACTGGTTAGATTAACGCAAGTTTTTAAATTCTAATTATATTGATTTTAAGTTTCAACATCAAAATCTTGGCAAAAGTAAATTGAAGTATGTTTTCAAACGTCTTACAAGAAATTCTACTAATAGAATTTATTACGATTACAGAGGCCTAGTTGACCGGCTAAGCGCTCAATGCTGCTACATCGCCAATCTGAAATCAAGAAAATTACCCTCTACGCTGCTTTTCTCAATCACCCAAATATAAAGTTTGCGAAATTGCAATTAGCGTCCACGCTCTACATTTAACTCTGAGTAATTTCTTCCTTGTTATATTATCTGGAAAAGCAGCACAACAGATTGATCGCGTTACGGTGTATGGCCGTTTAAGGAGTTCCTTAAGGAAGCATCCAAACTCTCTATGTTGAAGCACCTGTAACTCGATGAGGTGATATAGTTTCCCGAATAATTATCCAAGATTCAACTAAAGCAAAGTTTGAGGAGACAATTGGGAGGACATTGGCAGTGTATCTACTGGAGCTACTGCAATGGGCCCGATTGACGTCTCTGTGGGTATACATCCTCCAAATACATACAAACAACAAATAAATAGCCCTGTGCAATTGATGTTTCCCATCGTTTGCAAAAAAAAAAGTAGAATAATTTAAATTAGATTCATAATTTATTCTTCTTCTCTTAAAATATGCTTAACTACAACGATTTTGTAATTTGTTGTCACCTACGATGAATTGTTTTCTTACAAACACCTTATTCTGTTATTATAGTTTTACTGTATTCTAAAAGCAGTATGCTTCAGGGGATTGTGAGTAACTAAATTGTAATTGGAAAATTGATTTTTAAAACATAATCTCGAAGAGGATTCATGCTAGGTTTTACATTTTGCTATTTAATTGAACCGGTGTTAATTTGAATTTCATTTTGTCTCAAATATCTTCGTGACCCTTGTTCATGCAATGATCTTTAGTCAAAAGCAATCTACATTATCATTGTCAATTCTGTAATGGCCGCACCTCGCTGTCGTGCCCAACAATAGCACAAAAATCACACTTATCTCTCACCTAGCTATAATAAATAAGCTTTAAAATACAGAAAGAAAAAAGGAAAAAATCCTCCTTCCTAGGAGACTTGTGTGGGTAGTAAGTAAATAATTAGTGTAATTTGAAAAGTTAGCGTAATTGTCACTGTTCTCCGGTCATTTATTAGCTGACGATTGTTTTAAAACATGTGTCAAGTGCTTGAGTTTCCTTTGAAATGTATCTTATGAATACTTAGGTTTCTAGAACTCTCTTAATGATTTAGTAAAATAAACAAATTGCTTATTTTAAACTTTCCAGTTTTCGTAGAAATCAGATAATGAATTTTTTAGGAAAACTCTAAAAGTCAAATTTAACTCTAAAAGTCAAATTTGGTTTTGAAAACAACTGTATCCTTGTGCTTAGATCCCGGCATGTTCCAAGTGTTTTGGCAGTATGCTAACAAGCTGAGTCCTAATCTTCTATGCCTTTCCTTTGCTGGCCAGCTCCCTAATTTAAATTTTTATATTACCATTGCAATACTTCAACTAGCATTATTGCTTGAATTCTAGAAATGAGAAGAAGAAAAACAAAATAGAGCAAAACTTGTCGATAGAATTATGCAAAAATTAAATAAGTTATGACGAAAGTTGTTTTCGTTTAAAAAAAAATTCAACATTATTATTGGGTTTTAGGTTTGAGTTTTTGTACATATTAGTTATCATCATCTTTTTCGATTACTAAGCAATAGAGAATTTTCAATAGTTTCTCAAAGTTTTAGTGGTCGGTCAATTTTTAATTTCTGATTGAAATAAACTTGTACAAGAAGTCAAACCCAGGTTTATCATGAAATGTAACATCCAAGCAAATGACCGTGTGCATTTATCAATAAAAACCATAAATGGCTACAAAGAATCTTTATCAACGGCTTGTTTATTACATGCATCTTAATGTTTACATGTAAAAATTGTCTTGTGCTTCAAAAACTTAGAATCCATTTAGTAATTGTAAGCACCAATGTCTCTCTTACTTTTTGGAGGAGTTCCCTAATACACAAAAGCATTTTACTGAAACTATGTGTAAAGTTTGACTCGTTTACTAAATTTATATTTTGAGAGGCGATTTCTGTTCTATTGAATTATAACGGGGTTTTAGGTAAACAATTTATGCTTAAGCGACTCGCTTTAAGGCGACAATAATTTCAAAAACTTGTATGTTAAGAGCAAATACAAATTTTGCCAAAGTTCTTGATAATATCAGAGGCCGAAAAGGAGTTCGTGTCTTATTACAGTAGTACTTCAATTTGCGAACCCATCGTTGGTATTAAATTTATTTGACATAAATTGTTTTAGTTTTATTGTCGCGAGAAAAGAAAACACCAAAATGGAAAACCTAGCTTGAGGCCCAAGGCCACATAGTCCGGGGGTAGGACCCTTGTCCTAACGTGGGTAGGTGGTGCCGAGATCGAATCCCGGCACCAGCACAGTCAGCACAGTAAGAAAGTGGTGGTGTAGTAGTGGTGACAGGAGGCCTGGAAAGTTGAGGTTGTGGAGGTTGAACATGGGTCGGTATGCGTAAGGCATGCTCAGCCTCTGCCTATGCAAGTGGCTCCTCGGTGGTCAACCCCACGTTCATTGCCCAGCAGAAACCTCATTAGCTTCAGACCTCGAAACTTCCCAGTCAACTCTACAGGCCTAAACCTCTCTCCTACACTCAAAAGCACAGCAAACATTGAACAGGCCTATAGGCGAATGTCAAAGAGCATAAAAAACCTAGCTTAAGTGCTTTTCATAAGAGAGATTATGTTTTGAAAAACAATTTTCTAAATATTATTGAATATATAACAAGTTCCTAAACCAAAATTCATTTGGACAAAACTAAAGAGGTATTGCAGTGGAGTAGCCAGCAGGAGACTTAAAATATATTTAATGATAATGTTTTATTCTATATGAACATATTTTTATCAAATTGTTACCCTGTTAAACACAGAGGTCTCTATGTTCGAAAACATTTCAAAGAACCACAACCCGTGGTGAAGTAACTATATTTAATAAACCGTGGTAAAACGGTCAACCAGTAGCGGAAGTAGGAAATTTAGAACTAGAAAAATATTAAGATTGGACTAGAAAATAGAAGTCTTGCTTTTCGGAAATCAATAGGCCATTTTCAATTATACAAGGCGTTTTAGGTCATCAGGATCATCATTACTTTTTGTTTAATGCAAAACTAGAGTTTGACCTTGAAAGGTCATTTTGAGGACAAGGGTTCATTTTGGGGATCATTGGGGGGTCACAAGGAAAAGTGTCCTATACAAGTGTTGCTCTCCTTCATAAGAGGAACAACTTTTGTAAGTGTCATTTTTCATACTGTCATAGAATGATATCTCTTGACCTAGACCTTTGACCAAGGGTCACTTCCGGTCAAACAAAAACAAATTTGATTTGCGCCGAAACTCAAGGAACTCATATCTGAAAACAGATTTGAGATACGTTCAGTGATTCCTGAGATACACGTGTGACTCGGACGGACGGATGGACGGACAGAAATGACGAAAACATAAGTAGCATTCGCTTCGCTTCCGCTTGCGAAGCATTTCCGCATTCTAGAAATGACCCCTTGACCTTAACATAGACCATCATGGTGAAACACTATTTTTACATCAAACAAAAGTTATCGTGGTTCCGATGACCCCCATGCCTCGAATCGACCTGGAAATGATCCTAATGCCCTTTTATAATGAAACGACCCCTTGAACTCAAAACTACCTTTTAAGGTCACACAGCTTATGCATAAAACAAAAATTTAGTTAGTACTAATGATACCACTGGCCTTCGCTCAATATTGCAGCAAGGTCAAACAGTGATATACATTGTCACGATCGTCGTAGCCCCAGTCCCTGAGTCTACGTCGTCCGCGACCTTAAACTCCATAGGTTATGCACGTCGGTTAGTCATGTCAAATTTATTATTTCCAGACTGGCACAAGACACAGTCGGGAGACAGAGTTAATTAGTAAGGTTAGTCGTAAGGTCAGTCAAGTCTGTCCTTGACTCATAGTGTATAAATTGTAGTAGTTGGAGATATAGCCGAGGTTAGTCCGTGGATCGATCTTGTCCAGTCCACATCTCATTTTAGCCAAAAATAAAAGGTTTTATTTTTGACCTTTGACCTCGTCTTAGTCGCACGTCGTATTTCTTATTGCCCATACACCCCAATGTACGAGTCCACGATGGTCACCGAGGAGCACCGTGACAATATTCTACCATATTAGAAAATTATAAAAATGTCTAAATAATTATTGCAATTATTCTAATATTGATTATAATTCTACCCTTCCTATTGCCACTACTTGGTTCTACCGTTTTACCACGGCTTACTTGGAATATCTTTATGTCCAAACGCCAGAGTTAGAATGTTTTCAACTGCATATATTTTTGTGTCCAATCCGTTGAGAGACTTTTTTCAACAATCTCCGTAAAAATACAGTGTTCAATGCTTCTAAATCCTATCATGGTAACAGACGTCTGCTCATTTCAAAGCATTATTCAAAAAAACATTCTGTATTATTGCATAGCTTTTCGAATCCTGACATCTGGAGTCGGTTGAGATCATTTTTTGAAAAATGATTCCCCAATAAGCCACACAATTACCCATAAAAAAGTTGTTCACAATAAAAAAACTAAACAATATTTTCTAATTAAATTTTATTCTGCGGGTCACCTTTCGATATGTTTCAGTTTATGAAAAAATTTCAAAGTACAAAAGCGTCACTGGTGACCTCGAACCGTGAAGGCCAGGACATTAACTTAAGGCAATAACGAATGTTAAGCTACAAAAAAGTGAATGAAAGGAAAACAACTTTAACCCCAAAACCTTTCAAAACAATAGCGGAAATATTTATTTCTTGAAAGAATTCCTAATAAACTAAAGACTTAAAAACTACATACACTAATGCCACGCCAATGCAGTGGGCAACTCAACAACTCATAAGCCGCACCAATACAGGGGGCCTGAACATCATAGCATAGCCTCAACAGGGGCATGTTGCTTGGACAGCGTCTCCAGTCGGAATAAACTTCGAGCAATGGGAACAGGGCTGTTTGTATAGCTCCGTTCCGGCCTAATAGCGAGCTAAACTGCACAGCAGTTTACTGCAAAAGAGTAGAATCTTACCCTGTCTTAACTGTATGCTAATTAGCCGATAACTAACTAACTAATGCTTTAACCTTATCACATCATAACTAAAGGGAAACAGTGCTTGAGTGGGAAATCCCATACTCTATAGTTATAGACGAATCATTTTTCAAAAAACTTGTTTGAAATTCTTTTTTAAATGATCTTAATCGACTCCAATTGTCATGGTTCGAAAAGTTATGCAATAATCCAGAATTTTTTTAAATATTAAAAAAAAATTTTACCGGATACCATTAGGTCAATCCACTCTTTGGGACGTGCCAAGATTGCAAACATTATGCCAAAACCCATACCATACAAACCAATATCCTCATCATTTATTTCACAGTTTTTACGATTTTTTAAAAAAATATCTTTCTTACATTCATCTTTCCACAATGACCTTGTGACCCAGACATATGATTTATAGTAACAATTTTCTCCAAATTCGATTTCAGACTTTATTAAGTCACATATTTGTCTAACTAGGTTAGCGTTTGACCTTTGGCATTGACCCTCAAAGGTTTATCCCTCCAATCCCATCTTTGATTTCATTGATGCAAAACTCGGCTCACGTTTAGATGCATTTCGTCAGCGATAGTGGAAGTAGCGAGGAATCTGAAATTGAATCGATTCCCTCCGATGTTGCTGGATTGTTGACTGCCTCGGTATGACAAGATTAAATGAAGCGACATTGATGTACTTTGAGAAAGTTTAACAAATGATAATGACACGACTTCAACGACTCGTTTGTTAAATTTTAGTGACTCAGAATAGGAAGGTAGAATTTGTGTGTCAGTCATTCAAATTGTTAGGCCATTGTCACCAGTGTCTTACGTGAAGACATGACACCATTCATATGAGAAATCGATAGAAATTTGCAAATTTTATAGGAATTTTCAGGGCTGGGGCTTCAAGAGAATTTGCACTATAGTTTATCAGGTTCAACCACCTAAGGGTACTTAGACTTGAACAATAACCTAACCAAAACACTAAAAACAATTAGTCGCAGGCGCAAACAGCAAAATATGAATTCTAGTGGTTACATCAGTCAAATTGAGCAATGCTGTGTTAGTAAACCCCTTAACGTTGCTGTACTTTCACTAGATTCATACGGATGTTCCCGAATAGATTTTAAGCCTGAAGGAATCTTTTGCTCCAGAAATCAGGAACAAGAATGTTAAAATTTAGTTAAAGTGTTAAAGTGTTAAAGTTTAATATTAAAACCTAACCTAACCAATTTTTTTTTATTTTTTCAAAATCAATTTTAAACCTAACCTACTACAGTAAGACACTAACTCTCAAATTTACAAAAAATGTTAGTGTTATGATTTTTGTAATCGTTGTTATGTTTAAAGTTTATCTGTTGTTAATAAAGTTTAAAGCCTTAGGCTTTTGTACAGATTTAATTATTTAAGCTTAATGAAATGCATTTGGGTGATTAGGTTTTGGTTTTTAAGCTTAGGTTTGAGTTTTTATGTATTGGTTTGGTGTATAGGTTTTTGTTTTTAGGTTTAGAATTTAAGGTTTCGATTTTCAAGTTAAGGGGAAGTTTGGTTTACCGTGCCAAAGACGATTTGATACAATAAACAAATTCAAAAATTTATGACTTTTGGTTTTTTAATTTCCGCAACAAAATTGTTTAGGTTTGAACTCAGCATACTGTGATTAGTTTACAATTTAATTTAATGTAACTCGAATTTTTTTCGGTAATAAAAAAGCATAGTAGTTGCTTCAAATAGTGCGTCACAAATTTTTGTGGGCTAATAAAAGCAAACTACAAAAGCAAAGTTTTTTAGGCTAATGTAGCCTTAACTCTAATCTGAATACTTTTGTATTTTAATTTTAATATTTTAATTATTATTTAATTTAACTAAATATGCAATATTATCTCGAACTTATTTTTCTTCATTAGCATTTGTATTCCCAAGTAGCGTAAATACTCCATATTCACAAGAACCAGACCCAAACGAATAGTGAGATGTTGTTTCCATATAATGGTAATATTGCAAACGGAACATTTGCTTTTTTGTTTGTTCTCACAATAGGAATAAAACAAGAAAAATTGACTTTGTATTTTGACTTTGGATTAATTTGTGCAACAACTTGTAGCAAAAAACAACATAAGTGAACGACAAATATCAAAGTTCACGGCATATTGTGATCCGCATACGCGTTGTTGCTTAGTACTAAATTTGGAGCCAATAAATAAATTCAGCGCGCGCGACTGAGAATTGAAATAAATGAAATAGTTTCCGAGTATTCCAATTGTTGGTTCAATACTGTAAATTTAAAATCGGACCCATGAAATTTTCACGCTCATATTTGTAGCTTATTCCAGGAAATGCCCAGTAGCACCACCAATAAGAACTAAAACTTTGTTAGAAAACATTTCACTTTTACATTTCCAGACTCAAAAAATCCTATGCAGCACAATTACAGTCAAATTATATTTAATACTAACTTAAAATTGATATTACTATTTTGTGTTAAGTCTATGAAGTACAATTAACTGGCAATTTTTTTAAATTATTTGTTTTCCGAGATGGATATTTTCCAATTTTGTTGCTTATTCTGAACTTGGAAGCGGATGAATTTAGTGTCAATTGTGAACTTCAAAGAAACGATGTCAGAATACTCCCACTGTTTTTGTCAATACTTGTTACAAACTTTAGAAAATGCAATTTGACACAGGCAATTTTAGCGCGAATATTTTTCGTTCACCTCTCAAACAACATAACGGAATTTGAGATGTCCAATTTTTTTTCACGTTGATTTTTTTTTGTAAAAAAATGTGTCTATTAAAAATGCAGTCACATCTTATACGCCCAATAATTTTTTTTTTAGTGTTACACACTTTTTATTTCAATGTTTTCCGAATCCACCGTGTACGATTTCATGAACTCGTCGGAATATTGGGACGTTTATGAATCAGTTGTTGACAAAAATTTGACGGAAGGCAATTTCCTTTTTACAAACCCAAAATATATTATAGTATAATTGAGCATGTCCTCATGACACACAAACAAAACTGAACAATGGTTTCGGTAATGGAACAAATACGTTTCAACTAGTTCATTATCTTTACAAACTAATTTGATAATATTTTCCTACTGTGCTCTACTTCTGGCTGAAAATCGAAATATCAAATATTTCAATATAAAATCAACTAAACATTAGCAGAATTTTGAAATTGCAAGCTAGGCATAGGTTATAAAAAAATTTTCCTGGACCAATAACAACTACATTTTAAAAGAAAAATCGTGACCTTACGTGATACAATTTTACCAAGAATTTTCAAAGGCATTTTTCCATTAGCAAATAAAGACAATGCGATAACCGACACATGAAAAACTATGCAGCAGCTTAATTTCAAAATAATTTAGTTTCATTGTGCATGACGCAATCGCCTAGTTTGCTTAGCTCTATTTAACTTTTCAATATTTCATGGCCAATACATAGAGATGAGGTGACATGACAGATAAACCTGCATATGTATCGACCGATCGACATTTACAGTTATCCCAGGTAGAAGGTTAGTAGAGTTAATTTTCCAAAAACAACTCATTATAATATGTAATACAGTTTTCCACTACCAGTACACAAACATCAAATATCATCAAGACAAGATGTAGGTAGAAATAATATTTCAGTTTACACGAAGTGTCCTTGCGAGTTTTTCTAGCTCCTCAATTTGTCGTTGCTTTTTAACGTATTTTTTAATGAGTGATGATGTATTTTAATCCAGTTTTTCCAAACATGAAATATCCCTGTAGAAAATAAGAGCTGTAACTTATTGTACAGTGGTAAGTGGCATCGATTCCAAATAAATGCAAACCCTACTAAATGCATCTGAATGCTTTCAGTGCTTTTATGAACTGTAGTATTACTTTTCGTCTAAATTTCAAATTTCCGTCAAGGATGGCAATTTTATCCATCATCAATGTTAAAAATGTCAAAAAAAAAGAAAATACGGCAATTAAATGCTTAAGTGTAATCATTTTACCGGGATTATGCCCAACTGTATATTCAGCAATTGTTAATAGTTTGAAATTATGAAAACCGACAATTCGACCAGTATGTTTGGCTCTATACCACATGGTGTCGATTAATATTTGCTTGGTCATGTCCATTTTCAAATTCCTTTTTTGCATCTCTGGCTTTGTGCAATGGAACCCATTTTCCAAGCATTTCCTGTTATACAGATTAGCAAACCAATAAGTGGATTTGGATTCAATGATATTCTTTTGAGCAAGAAATTCAGTTTCATTGTCATTGAGTACAATGACGTACTCGATAAAGTCCAGACTTGCATTGCTTCCTGCTTCATCAAATAAAGCGTTTTTGTTTAAACTCTGCAAGTGACTTTTCATAGAATTAGTTCCTTCCGTACTACAATACTTGAATTGTCTCAATTATTTGAAAATAGTGATTGTTTGGCTATGATTACTAATAATACACAAACAATCCCGTTGTTAGGCAGGATTAATACAATTTTAATTTCGGCATACTTCTATCTTGGTGCAGACTTAATATGGCTAGTTTCGACTAAATTTTGTGCATTGTAATGTATTTTCACTTAACCCTAGATATACAGGATTCATAATGGATTCTTGACTTTTAGTGAAGTTTTGAACTTTAAACAGTATTTCGAGTTGCGTAAAATTTTAGACACTTTCCGATTACTGTTGCTTACCAAGATATTTGGTGCTTTTATTGTACTTCCAACTTAAAAGTTGAACACTATCAAGCGTTCATTTAAACATTGGTTAAACTATGGTAAAAACCCAAACTACAGTAAAACCCCAAAGGATTCGTTAAACATTGCTGGAAGACAAAAAGTTTTGTTGTTGCTTCAGTTGGTTAAAGCCGTAAGGAATATATTTGAAAAAATATTTACTTAATTAACCTTGTTGCGGACTCAGGGGACTGAGCAAAAACACTACATCTAAGGCTTATAAGCCATGTAATCTAATTTTCTAAAAAAATAGCATAAGCTCACATGCTGTGAATACTTGCACCAGAAATGGCATATTTTAAAAGTTTCTTATTTTACGCTTTGCTATTAAACCAAATCAAAAGCTTTTTAACTGGAACAGATTTATATGCCATTTTTAAGGGAATTATAAATCGAACTGACAATAAAGAATACAACCACCCTTATTTATTCCTTATACAACGCGTCCTCGTCTGCGTGACATGAGCAATAGGTTTGTAGTCAACGTAAAGCAGTTGCTTAATGTACAAAGTACAATTGAGTTTTCAAAAGAGTACAATGACCCTGCAGTACAAACTATAATTGGGCAGGAGCGGAGGTAACTCTGCATCCACTTTTTGTCCGATTTCGAATTAATTCTACGATGCGCCCAATACTTAAGCAAGAAGGTGCTTTCATCATTGACTTTTCCCGCCATCGCAAGCGGTGTCATGGTTTCCAGAATACATCGCAATGCACATCCAGGGAACAGCACATAAGCATGTATCGGGATATGCCAAATAGTGATTGTTGCAAATAAGCCAAGAGCCACCAGCCCTAATAAAAATGTTGGAAACCATTCGAGGTAGAGCTGAAACGCTTCATTAAGTAGATTCATGATGCGCTGACATGTTCTGTAGTGTAGCAGAATTTCGTCTTCATTGTCAAACTTGTTGGTAGCATAATAAGTGTTCGTTTCCAAATGAGACAGTTTCATTAGCTCACGTCTAACCCATGCAAGACCGAGAAAAACGATTCCAGAGCAGAAGGCAAGGTTAGACAAAAGAATTGCAAGAATGTAGGTTTCAAGCAAGAAGAAAGGCAATTTAGCAAAAGCGCTTTCGATATCTTCAGTAGGATGCGCACAGCCAAAAAATACGCTGGAAAAGAATAGTGGCGTGCATGGAATTTCAAACATTCCACTGCCATGAACTGAAATTATCAGTGTAAATATTTGTGTGTTTCACATACATCTCGATATCGTTTGTTGCATAGTTATATCGGCATCGTAGGAAAACTCAAATCAATTACTAGCATGTAATTAGTAAGAAAAACTGAAATATTATTAGGTAAAGAAACTGAAAGTGAATTGTTGTTTCTAGCTTTGCAAACTAAACGATGTTTGTGTTTCATTTGTATTGAATATAAATACTACTATACTCTATATTATACTATAATTTGTATATACGATTTAATTAAAATTAATTATGTTTGAACGCTACTGGATTTGGCCGTATTCACTTTGATTAAAACGATTATTTACATTACCTGGTATATTAATGCAAAGGAGAACTCCACCCGCAATAATTGTCTTTGAAACAATATCCGATTTGATGTGCTTCCCTAAAGTATAAGAAGTAAATTGTATCATGATTAATAATGTCTTACTATATAAAACAGCCGAATTCCATGCAAATATAACTTGTGACAATAATTAGATGCAATAAGAGCAATAGCAAGTGGATTTTTTTTTCAAAAAAAAATTAACAATCAGGTTACTTTTGCTAAAAGATTTGTTAAAAGTAATTTGAGTCTTCACTGGAAATGCTATAATTTGTTTTGCGCTTTTGAACGAAACTTTACCTCGATGCTGTATTATGTATGCCCATAAGGAGTTGATGTAGTTTTGAATTTGGTCTTTTGTTCTTTCAAACAATATATATGCGACTATATTAAGAGAATGTCCTGGAACCCACATCGCATGAATAACACGTTGTCGGTCGGGCATTTCTGCCCAGTTGGACATCGTGAAGAAACGAATAATTGTAAATGCAAACGAGAAATGCTGAATTATGCGATGGATATTGAAAAATAGCATATGGGCTTTTGGCGCTGGACAAAGTCGAAAATTCTTGGAGTCCCACACATACGGGTACAATTTAAACACATTACAACCGTTGTGCAAGACAGCACTCAGCATTCCGATTGCACCTTCAGTCAACATTTTGAGTAAATTGCCCTTTGCAAACTACCTTCAACAGCACTGCTCGGACTATTTATACAGTTTGAAACTTTACAAAATTAGACCTACAATAATTATATAGAATTTAATTATTTCTGCTACAATAACTTGCATGAATGATTTTTTATATCAATTGACAGTTTTGCACAAGAATTAATGACAATCCTCTCCGCCTCTAACTACTTCAAGCAGTGGGAAGCATTACACACAAAATTTGTGATATTCATAGCAAAATTTATTATGAATTTGTAGATTTGTTAATTGCAATATACTTAACAAAATGCTTGGTTTTAATTTAATTAAATGTTCCATTTGAGCTCTGCTACGTAATGCTAATCGAATAATTGTAGGGTTTGATTTCCTTTTCAGCAACTTTGTAATTTATTTAATTACTACGTACATGAAGTATTGATTGAAAGCCTTCATGCTTAGAAGTAAAAGCAATAAGTAGATGTTTGCGATAAATTCAAAAATAATTGCTTGATATGGTTCATAATTAAAACGGATATTACACCGCGAGGACCGGGTCATGTTACAAACATAATTAATGAGACTTGGCTTAAAATTTCATCTTATAGATTTTATTTTAAAAATAAATTTATACAATTCTCTGGGTATCAAATGTAACTGGTTATCTCTGGTTTTATGAAGTTAAAAATGATGTAAGTTTATGAAAATTCAAATATAATATCTTCTGAAAATTACGTTCCTAGGGCAATATTGGACATAGGAATAAAGTGATTTTTGGCAGCTTTTAAGTAAAACTTAGGCAAGTGAAATCTAAATTAAATGACACCATTTATATAAGTCGAATTTCAAACTATACAAAGCTAAAGCTGGCAGTATCAAAACTCAAAAGATTAATTAGTATGGAAATTAATCTTTTTAATTTTTACTGTTTTTTTGAATAAAATCATCAACATCTATTTAAACAATTTAACATTAAACAATACCTCTTGGGAAATAGTAAGAGTTTACATCTTGATTACGATCATTTGCGTACAAATTTCCATAATTGCATGGCGAATTTTGCTAATTTGCTTATTTAACTTAAATACTAGGAAAAAACGCGTAAACCCGTTTCGTTCGGTTTTGGGGCGTCATTTGTCAGGAAAGCGACAGTGGTCACATAGAAAATTGAGAAATGTGAAATAGTAAAGAGGAACATTGTTCCCGTATTTGTTCGTATTATTTTTTTAGTAAATTTAATGTCTATTAAGGAGCCGAAGCAGTAGATGAGAAAAGTCGTATTTCTGCAACCGGTACGCACACACTCAAGCAATTACTTGGGTGAATTAGTTACTACACATAAGGGAGCGGCCAACTTCAATTTCTAGGGTTTGCTACATAATAAAATTCCTAATTGAAATCATTGTTTTTTATATTAGAATTAGCAATTTTATTAGAATTTGAAAGTTAATTTGTCGTTACGTTGTATGCTTACACTACATTCCTACCTGGCAGAGACCTATACCACAATCCAGATGAGTAGCTAAATTAGTCTAGCAAAGAAATATTCTGTTCCTATATTGCATTATGGGCTTAACAAAGAACAGCTCTAGGACCCAAAACCTAAAGCATAGTACACAGAAGAGCCGAACTTAACATTTTGAAGCGAACTATAAAATCTTACAGTTGGCGGATGCATTCACTTACATTATAATCACTTGCAGAAGAAGCCTAAACGGACTCTTAAAATCTCGCGAATAAAACAAAAACATTCAATAACACAAAGTCGCTCAGAGAGAAACTTTGCGTGCTAAGAATTCCATTTTCGTTCCATGTGCCTCTATATATAACAAAGCATGCTAAGTTTACGGCTAAAATCCGTGTTATATTTACTGATCCGATTTGATTTAATTTTGAATTTGCCAATAAATGGCATTATTGTGTATTAGTATTTTCGACAGACAAGGAAAAGGAATGCAATACAATAATTTTAGGCTTTTAGTCGTAGCATATTGTAACATGACAATTTATTCTACATTAACGGCACACTTTGCAAAATTGTCATTTTAACAAACTGTTCCAAAAAGAAATAAAATCTGAAAAATTGGCATTCGAAGGTTCCTGATTTGGCAACTTCCGCCTTGCGTATACAACAATGTCTCCCAGCAACTGTGCAACTGGACCCGAAACTACGGAGTTACAAATAAGTTAGTTATTTAAAAAAGCAGAAGACATTTTAAGAGTTACCTTGTGGAACATGTTTGGTGATTGCATTTGGAAACTCCTGTTGATATTGTATGGCGGTTAAATACGAATGAGCCTCGGTTGAACGCTGCTTGCCCTTGTCTAATTTATATCGCTCCATCATTTCTGGTGTCAAATTCATCATATCGTTACTATCATCTTCACTCCCATCCCAGGGTAATGCAAAACGCATGTTGTAGAAGGTGATAGCAAAAGATTCAACATCGTCATCTTCATCTGATTTTAGTAGATTTTCCGTCAATTTATTGTCCTTCAACCAACCCATTTTGACTGCCTTTGACAAATGATTCCGCAAACTGCTGAAACTGTTTGTGTCATTTGAAACTGTAGGTTTCTCGTGTTGTAGCCAAGAACAATTAAAACCTCCAAGTATAAAGTCGCCTTCATGTGAGAGAAATAAATTTTCAGGATCGATATCTCCATGTACTACGAATTTTTTGCGAATGTAGTCGATCGACGTCAGCTAAAATTTAGAACATTAACAATAATTTAGTGCATTGTTGCAATTTTCTAGATTGGCGATGCTACTTATATTTAAGAAATTAAAGTTGAAATTTATGTTGAAGTCATGCTAGGCTATTGAGTTTAATTAAAATTACCATTTTGTAACCCATCTTGATCCAGTTATCCGGACAATAATCTGTGGCGTCCACTTGAGACATTGTTTTATCGGTAAATTCTGTAACAATTACATTTCTGCCTATTAGCGTTTCTTCGTAAGCACAAGAAGAGACCGTGAGATAGTCAATTGCGATCAAGATTCCGGCTGAAAACAATTGCAAAATAGAAAATCCTTACAACGATAATTTTCTATATATTTTTGCCAACTTATTGCTGTCTAATGAACGTAAGTAATTCTAAATTTTAAATCGCTTGCAGCATTTGAGCCATTCAACAGCGTATAGAGTGATTCTAAGTTTATATTCATACAAAAGTATTACTTATGTATTTGGTTCGAGTGTTAGTCAAAAATAAAATAGAGTATTAAATCTATACGTTATTTTAATTTTTTTAATTATTTTTTAATTTTAATTTTTTTCTTGGTTTGAAACACACCTTCTCTCGCTATTTTCTCCTCTTTGTAACCCCGAACTGCACCCAAATGCTTGTGAATTCGCCACTCATTAATAACCTGATCGTTGTAATTTTTGTGAGCCTAAAACATAGTTTTAAATTAGGACTATATGTAACAAAGGCTTCATGTCAAATGATTGCGGAATTAATCGTGAGCTTACAATTTTTAACGTCACTTTCACAAAATTCGGGTCGATTGCTGAAAAAAAGAGTTTATATATACTTACTTATTTAATATCATTTTAGTTCTGTTATTTATCCACGAAAATAGAGTATTGAAAGTGACAAACGTGTTCAACTTTGCTTCAATTTAGCCGTTCTCTTTTAAGTAATTAAAAAAATCAATCCCTTAATTTCGACTGTCAAAAGCATTGAGGGTAATATTGGCCATTTTCCCGAATACGTGCAACGATGTTCTTAATTGGCATTGGCCTTTTGTTGAGGCACGATTTTATTTTACTTGGAAATACTATTATTTTAAGCTCATTAAACGTAGTTCTCTAAATTGGTTAGGTTAGATTTTTAAAAGTATTCTATATCATACTCACCTGTGTAGAAGTTTTCATATATTCCAGTGTAAAATTGAGTCACACTAGTATAGAAAACCGGTGAAGAACTATTATTCATTTGAAGACTTATATGAAACGAATTTACCAATTGGAGGTAAATTGCGACCAAAGACATAACGATCATCTTACTTGCCGCCATTTGAGAAAATAAGTTTTTTTCTACTTAAAATTGTTGCAGTTTAACTTCGATTTTATAGTGTTTTGGTTTGAAAAACAGCAGATCAAATGAACATTTTAATATGAGTTTTTCAATCTACCAATTACACAATAATATTTTCCTGAGTTCCAAAAAAAATAAATTTAAAATTAAGCAAGACTAAAACTCATTGTCACCTTAGATTTTCTCTAAACTGAAAAAAATTACTGAAGCTGTATGAACAACATTGCAAAAATTGACAGAAACATCAAAAAAAATTTACAGCAATTGCTAGGAGCGATTGTTGTATTCAAGTAGAAATCTGATGAATTTATGGCAGCTAACACAAAAAATAAAAATAAAAATCCTACTGCCTGGGACGGGCTTGTTTGGCTAGCTTTACACTATTCAACAAAATCGTACACACGAACATTTAGTTTCAAGATTCATTATTACACAGAAGCATAATTGTGAAACGGATTGTCGTTTATAAAACATGAAAATTTAATATGGCAAACAAAATTTTGAGAATGAAATAGTTTGTATGTGAATCTGAAAATTTAATATTGTGTACGTGAATCTTGAAATTTTGATTAAGTGAGTAAAAATAACTTTTGTAATAAAAACCCTGTGGAAAAATTTATACTCTCCCACTTTCCAATTCTTTCATTCATTTACAGGGCTTGATAATTTATTAAATAACGCTATTGTTCTTGCTTTTAAATGCACGCCTAGTTTTCCCACCATTTTTCTGTGGTGTTGAATCCCCTCTTCACATTTGTTCTAATAAAAATCTAAGTTGTATAATACGGTTTTCTTTTATCATGAATATGAATGAAGTGCTCATTTGAAATTGGGTTTGGTGCCTACAGGCACGAATAGTTGCTAATAAAGCCATATAAAACATATGGACAAAATAGCTACAAAATTGTGTTTTTACAGGTTGAAGTAAGGTTGATCCCCGCCCATTGTCGCCCCCGTTCAAATTTTAGCGCTTTTTAATTCTCTCTATTGTCGCCTCTTATGATTCCTCTTCTTTACACCAGGGGGAAAAGAGTCGATTATGATTTGGCAACAGCGCTTGTGACTCCCATTGTCGCCTCCCAATAAATTTTCACCCTAAGTACGGCCGAACTTACGCTTTGAATTTAAGTTTGGGTGTATTAATATATCTAGGCTTAAAACTTTAAGTTGGCAGAAGTAAAGCATAAAAGGAACATGTCCACTCGTACTGTTTACTCCCATGTCCACTCCCAGTAATCCTTATATACCGCCCCTCCTCGCTTCGCTCGTCGGGGACATTATATAAGCCCCAAGTTACATGCCTCCGGCGGCATGAGCAACGAAAAAAATTCGTCACTGAACCAGGAGAAGGAAATTACTGACCGCATCCTGTTAATTCTTTGTTCAGCAACGATTTCTTTTCGTTGCTCTTGCCGGCGGAGGCATGTAACTTTGGGTTTATTTAATGCTTCCAAAGAGCGAAGCGAGGAGTGGCGGATTAGGTTAGGTTTAATCTAACGTCTAAGCGTAAGTTCGGCCATACATACGGTGAAAAGCATTGAGAGGCGACAATGGAGGTTGCAAGCGCTGTTGCCAAATAATAATCGACTGCTCTTTTCCTGGTGTACAGAAGTTGAATCAAAAGGGGCGACAATGGAGAGAGTGAAACAAGCGGTGAAACTTGAACGGGGGGCGACAATGGGCGGGGATCAACCATGCTTCAACCTTTTTACACAAAGCAATTCATATTCATTACGCAATAAACCAATGATTTGATTAAATCAACTCTTTTTTTTAATTGGTTTAAAAAAAAAGTAAAACATTAGGCACCTACAAAACATATTTGTTGCTTACAACTGCTTTTATTTTAGTATTGGGATTGGAACCTATGTTTCTACTACTGTGGTAATAATTGCCACTTGCTACTTAAATTACCCATGATATGACCCTTAGCCCTTGACACTTCTATAAGCGTTACTAATTCTCAAACAAAGTCCCATCGCCGCCGGCTCATGGATCAGAGGCTAGTAGCACTTGCTTGCCCCTTGCCACGTTTTCCCTTCTGCGCAACCAATCAATATTTTACAGGAAGTCGTAAATAAATCGTTAGTCTTACAATTATTCAAAATTCAATATAGAATCTTTAATATTTTCTATTTTAAATTCTAAGATTTTTTATTAAGTGCTAGAAGTTGGAGTACAAAAAATCGACAGATGTGTACTTGAAGTTTACCTTTCAAATCAAAACAAAAATCGTGAATCCGTGTTCTATAGTCTATACAAATTGTACAAGCCCCAAAGCAATTCTATTTATAAAAAATTGATATAAAATTGAGTTATTTATTTTATATTTATATAAAATTTTAAGGATACGATACATACGTTTATTGCTAATTGTGTCAAACTAACACTCACTAAAGAAACAACAGACTAACAAGACAATCGCAAATTTGTTATTCATCGGAGCAACGCCAAATTCTTCTATTATACACAAAAGGCTGTTTTCATGAAAGTGGTTTCAGTGTTTCCAAAAAAATTACCATTGTTTCTTACGGAAAATGCTACTTTCGTTTAATATGTTCCTTTTTTGCGTCTGGACAAGAGAATTTGGTTTGTTGTCAACTGTACACAATTACTGAGTGTACAAAGCACAATAGCATTTTCAAAAGTGTACAATGATCCTGAAGTACAATATATAATTGGACAGGAGCACAAAAACGTTTCAAGTTGCTTTTGTTCCCGAGCAGCCTTTGTTTTAACCTTCTTTTCCCAGTATTTCAAAATGAGTTTACTTTCCTCGTTAACTTTTCCCGCCATTGCCAGTGGTGTCATTATCACCACAATGCATCGCATAGCACATCCAGGGAAAATTATGTACGCATGGATTGGAAGGTCCCAAACCGTTAGTGTAGCAAAAAATGCCATAGCCACGAGTCCGAGTAAGAATGTTGGTGACCACTCCAAATATATTTTAATGGCCTCGTTGAGAAGATTCATCGTGAGTTGGCAAGTACGATAGTGAAGAAGCAGATTTTCGTCGTTTCCAAATGTCTTACTCAGTTTGATGTCTGTAGGACTGCCGCTTGGCAAACGCAATAGTTCACACCTAACCCATGCTATTCCGAGAAAAATACGATCTGCAGAAGTTGTAACAATTGCTAGCGCAATGCCAACAACATAGGTTTCCAGCAAAAGGATTGGGAGTTTTGCTATGAGTCCTTCCACGTCCTCAGCAGGATAGCGACAGTCGAAATAAATGCTCGAAATGAAGTGAGACGTACTTGGAATTTCAAACATTCCGCTGCCGTGGGATAAGAAAAAGGTAAATTTTGGTATGAAAAAAAATGGCTGCAAATTAATAGAATGTGGAAGCAAATTACAGGGGTAAAATATATTTAACTGTAATGGAGGACAAAAACCAAATACGTATAGCTTTGTTAAGTCAGCATTTGCTACTATGAGTTAATAAACTCTGCGTGAAGTTTAGCTAAATTAATTTTTAATTAATTTTTAAAACTGAGAGCAGTTTGTAATTTTTATTAAATCTAGAGTTTTTAGTTCCATTAAATAGCTGCGCACGCATGATTATATCTAGCAAGCCATCATTCACATTGAGGACCAAATGTAACACTTTTGAAGTGAAAGTAAAATGCCAGACATGTACGTATCGTGTTTTTTATAATAAAATTATCTCTGCTATAGTTTAAAATTTGCCTCGCTTTTATGCGTTGCTATTGCGATTCTCGGGTGCAAGACATAAATTACAAATTCGCCCACACACTTTTTACGATAAGTTGTAGGAAATGAGTAATATGGCTACACTAAAATACACCTACATAGCAAAGGATTATTGCTAATTCTAATTCTAATTATTCACAAAACATAAAATCTGTACAAAGGAGCGCTTTGACTTTATAGGAAAAAATTGTGAATGTATTAAAACTAGCTAAATCATGTATCAGACCAATTTACATTCTTATTTATTACTATTTTCATTGTTAATAGAATCGAACGCTGGCAAAGTTTTCACTGACTTTCTCGTTATTAAGAGTTAGAGTAATTGTGTCGACACAATACAGTTATTTTAAGTGTTTACATTTTGTCATTGTACTTAGTTTGGCATACTGAAGCAAAGGGTATCGTGTGATGGACATTCCGTGAAGATGTCAAAACCATTAGACACATAAAGGGTCGACTCAAAGATTGGAAGCGTATAGTCAAGAGGTTGGATCAATTGCTCCACCTACTCATAAGCACTGGGACAGAAGTGCGTAGTAAATATCAAAAGCATTTAGAACAGTTAGTTTTCAAAGTTCCTTATTCTAATTTAAGTTGTTTTGATTTTCAGGTGGTCCAATTGAACCAGTCAAATCGGTTTTCAGATATGACTTGCTGGAGTTCTGGCGCAGATCAAGTTTGTGTTTATTTGACCCTATGTGACCCCTTTGGGGATCAAAGGGCAAGGGAAATGTGACAACGTGAAAAATGACCCCTACAAAAGTTCTTCTAATTTTTAAGGGCAACAACATTTTTATATCACAATTTTCACTGTGACCCCTCCCTCCCCTTCAATGACCCCTCGACCTTAAAATGACCTTTCAAGGTCAAACCCTAGTTTTGCATGGAACAAAAAGTTATGTTGAACCCAATGCCCCAAGAGATTCATACAGAAATGACTCCTTCACCTCCGAAACCTCGGACATAGGTTGTATAGTCTAAGGATTTTAATATATTTTTTTGTTCTGTTTGTTCTTCTTTTAATATATTTTCTAACTTCCGCTACTCGTTGACCGTTTTACCACGGATTATTCAAAACTCCCTTTATTAAATTTGTAAGTAGCGTAAACCTTATAATTTTGATAAGGAACTCAGATGTATGATGTATGCTGTCTTGACGCACAATAATAGGTGCGTCAAGACAGCATACGACGTATGCTGAAAATGTATGCTATCTTGTTACTTTGTGTATGATGTATGCTGTCTTGACGTATGCTGTATGCTGTCTTGACGGACCCGTAAATTGCAGCATTTAAGACATCTATTCTCCCCTTAGTTTGACGCTGATTACGGTTCTGCAATCTGTTGTGACCGTTCATTTTTGGTTCAAAAGTTATGATTAAAAAATGTAACAAAATGTGTCTTTTAAGCATTTGTTGATCAGTTTTTTAGGTTTATTTATTTATTTAATTATTATTCTTCAAGCTTGTGCTTAAGTTGCATAGATTAGGTTTAGAATTAAAAAATGTGGAAATAAAACAAATAAACAAAAAATGATCTCTAAAACTCTGTTATTGGTACATTTTTTTAAAAATATAAATTGTATTTTCTGATGTCTTTTGTCGAATCTTCCTTCCGTTACTTGGTTGAACAGGTTAGAAAGTATAGCCGCTTTTAAGCGTAAAACTTCGTTTTCTTACTAGTCAATTGAATGATGTATGTGTATAAAATAAATCGCTGTTTTCAATAGAAGGATAAATGATAAATCATAATTATTATTGTATACTTAACATTAGTAATATTAACGTCTAAGAAACATAGGAGTTTATGGTTCGGGTAATTCTTTATGAAGTGTTATTTGCAGTAAGGCAGTAAGTCTAAGCGATTACAACCGTGACCTGGATTATGAATTTTTCCCCTAACAGTAAATGTTTTACATTATTGACCTTAGCTTTTTGTAGACCACTTCACTATGAGTTGTTTTGCATTATTTAAGGAGCATTTGATTATATTAACAAGTATCAAGCGAGTACTGTTTTTTTAGGTCATACAGCGTGTTTAAGTAAGCAATTGTGCATTTGTTACAATACTACTGGCTACGTGCTACGAGAAGGTCTGAAATTTGTGTTGTGACAAACTGCACATGTTTGAATGTCATCACACGATCGATTGCCTTGCTTCCAGAAAATTTCATCTGAATCGGGTGACAAGAACGGGCAACCATCTTGGCATATTTATGCTGAAGCGCCATTCTATTGCCAGGCTTGAAGTTTTGTGTCCAGCTTATAATTATACCTTTACTCATTTCGCCTAAGGCGGAAATGCCGCTGATAAAGGTGATTGATATGAGCATTAATATAGAAAAGGATGCAATACACGCTGAGGTCACAATAGGAAATCCATCTACCACTATTCCAAAATATCCCAGGAATATTTCCATAATACTTATCAATGCAATAACCATTGTCGTCACATCTTTTAAAGCCACGTTAACGAAAATCATGAGAAGTTCAAATTTACAATAGACTCGAACGGACGTCTCTCTTGTCATCCAGTTAGGACAAATTGGGTTGCAGAGACTGGTAAGTTATTGTTCAAAATATATTGTGTGTTAACAGTGTAGCAGCGTAACCACCAAGTACATACACACTATACACTCGTTAATTTAGCCACAAGTTAAATTAATTAATTAAATGTGGATGATTGCTTGAAATGTTTAATTCCTTGTTTAAGTCAATTACATCTACAACTCCAATGTCAATATTTTAATTTATTAAATAGTGTTAAGAAAACTGGCTGTCAAACGAGTTAGGAAAGAATACTGAAAACGTTTACAAGACTCAAGGTGCGGTAAAAATTTGAGAATATTAGAATAACAGTATTAACTTACTTTGTCATGCGTCCCAGCATTGTACCGTAGTACACCGCAAAAATAACAAAGAACTCCACAAATATGATTCTCAATGTCTGTATTATAATTGCAAAGGTACCGAGGATATATGCTGTGATGGTAATACAGTGACAGAAAGGAGGCCCGAAATTTAGAAATATTGGTATTACATCATTGAAAATTGCCGTAGTAACATCATGGATCTCAAAATAGAAAAAGTAAAGTAGTAAAGCCACAAGAATCTGCGACCCGGTCTGAGCAACTACGACGGGATGAAGAATATCGGTACATTTGTCTTTCGCAGGTCGACGTTTTCTTCGTGAACTTTTACCTTCGCCTGAAAAATTCAAATATTTTGCTACTGTGCTGAAGGGATTTGCTAAATAAAATAAACTGATTGATGGAATAACTTACTCCTCAACGCCTATGAATTTACTTACAATAGAAATAGTCCATTAAATGCAAAACCAAATTGATAGCGTTCAGAACATCGGAGCAATGATTTAGAAGTACCCAATCAAGTGGAATGATTGCCAGATAAAAAATTATTCCAATTGTTCCATATATTCTAAGAACCACAGGTGCACTGGTGTTTAAATTGATGTATAAGTTAACCAAAGTCAAACAGAACAAAATAAAAAGGTCAAAACAAACAACTTTGATAAACTTGGATTTCAAGCTTGCAGAAGTAAAAGCTCGATCAATCCTAGGATGCATATATATAGGAAATGCACCAACAAGTGTTATGTACTTTCCAACACGCCGAACCCAAACCATTGTTCCAATGGCATACATTTTTCTTACATTCGATGTGGCTGTGTCCTAATTTAATGGCAAAGTAAGCCAAAGTTCCGATATATAGTTTTGTTTAGATGTTTTACACATGTTGTTTATAACATAGAGTGGTGGTTATAATAAAAGGTATCGAACAATTCAATTATTGTTTGATATTTTGTAATAGTTTTTTTCCCGCTGAAAATGAGCTCTAGCAGGCTTTTGTGTTTACACAAATAGTACTTAGGTTTTAGACTTCTTAAATTATTTAACGTTTAATTTATTTTTGTCAACACTTTACTCCTTTACAATCATTTGGCTTGTATATGTCTAGACAATAATAAGCTAAACAAACTTAAGAACGCTTGATAGATATCGAGAAAGTTCAATTGTGGACTATTTATAAAATAGAATATAAATAATTTATTGTTTTTCACTACGATTAAATTTATGTACATATTATTGGCTATCAACTTACTCGATAGTAGTTTCCTGCAAAACCAGTAGTCCGCAGCTCCTGAAAATTAAAACCTCATAAATCTTTCATCATCAATATATACTAGCCAAACAGCCCGTCCTAGTACAGTAGGGTTTTGTTTGGCTAGTCTTTTTCCAATTTTATTTTTAAAAAATTAAGCTTTCTCCAATAAAAAATTCCAAACGCCTATATACGGGAGCTGGCGTATTAAAATTAGGGATGGGCACGTTTCGTTTCCAGAAACGAAACGAAGCTCGTTTCCGTTTCGTTTCCGTTTCCGTTTCCAACTTTTTTGGAAACGAAACGAAAACCCGTTTCCGTTTCGTTTCCGTTTCCAATTTGGAAACGGACCGTTTCCTTTTTGGAGGAAACGGGGAAACGGTAAGCTTTTTTCTTAAATGAGAGGGGGAAATATCCGGAAAAAAGTAAAATTTTACAACATTATTACTTTACACATGATTTCAAAGATTGCCTTTTTCATGCATATTCATTCATTTTGTGATAAAATCTCTAAACATGTACCTCATGCAGTTCAAGATTGGCTAATTTCTTTAAAAATAACAGTAAAAACGCTTTCTAATGCAATGATTATGATAAGTAAACGCTTTAAAATGGCGTTGTGCATCCAGGTTTATTTTATGAAACAAACATTCCGTATGTAATACAATTTTGATGTCGAACGTTTTAGAAAAATATTAATTTAAATGATAAAGTTTTATTTTAATAGATTATTTAATATTATTTTGTAATTATAAATCATTACCATTGACATGTTTTTAACGTTTCGTGTATTATATGCACGAAAATTCGCACACATTTGCCCACTATACCGCACTGATAGAATTTTCTACCGTTTCCGTTTCGTTTCGTTTCGTTTCCGTTTCGTTTCCGTTTCCTAAAAAAATCTTCGTTTCGTTTCCGTTTCCAGATTATTCGTTTCGTTTCCGTTTCCGTTTCCTTGAAAAAACGAAACGAAACGGAAACGCCCATCCCTAATTAAAATGAGCAATTCTAGTAGTGCTTTAGTGTAATTCAGTTTTTAAACTTTTGCAATCCCGCCTTGTGACGCACGCACAGCCTCTCATTGGCTAATCGCGAAGTACGGCAGTAAAACTACGACATTTAATAAATGTCGTAATAAATAAATGTCACAATAAAACGCAGTTTTGTTGTGTCGTCAGGCATCTACTTCACCGAGTCCTTTTTCTATCTTTTGCACCAATAGACCATATGGGCTAATAGTAGTATACTTTGTTGTACACTCGAACATCCGTCCTACCACCTTGTTTTTTTTTTACTTTTTTAACAATAAGTTTTTTTTAAATTGCCGAGGAAAATCTTAATCTCAATTTTAAAGTCTCAAATTGTGAATTCAATTAGTTAGTAAATAAAAATTAACTTAAATTAGCTAAATAATTAGTTTGTATTTCGAAAATGATGCCTTAAATATAAATGGTTTAGGTTTATGAGCTGAACTCCATATAAATTAAAACAATTCCAAATTAGTTAATTGTGACTAACAGCTAACAATAGTTAACACTTGAAAATTGAGTTTCACATGTAAATAGTAGGTCTTACGTTCCTAGAAGTTAAATATTGTCCTGTGTTTGAGTAAAAAACGAATCCAAATTTGGTGATTTTAACTAACAGTTAACATAATTAGCTTTTGGAAATTTGGAGTCTCACATGTAATTTTAATTATTGTACACTGAAGCTAAAAATAAGTAATTCATATAAAAAAAAATGAAGCAAATTTTCAATTTCTTCTAGTTAATTGAAAAATCCAGGCAGCAAAAAATACATGGTATCATTGAAGATACTCCAGTCTTATGACGGGCCTTTTAGCTAGTAATGTATAAAAAGTAGTTGTTCCCAAGATACTATTCTATGGTATTTAGTTATTGCAAACTTTAGCCTACTGATAATTTTGTTTGGATCCTCTTTGACATTAGCCTATAGGCCTGGTCAATGTTTACGTGTGCAAGGGAGAGGGGGAGGGTGATCTCGGCCTGTGAGCTGACTGGGAAGTTCTGAGGTCTGAAGCTACCCTAGTATCTGCAGGGCAGTGAACGTGGGGTTGACCACCGAGGAGCTTCTTGCTTAGGCAGAGGCTGAGCACCACCTTACGCATACCAACCTATGTTCAGCCTCCATGACCGCCACTTTTCAAGCCTCCACTGTCCACTCACCGCTACCACACCACCACTTTTTTACTATGCTCCTGTGCCGGTGCCAGGATTAGGTCTCGGCACCTACCTTGATATTGCACACTCCAAAGTTGTTTGAAAAAAACGATGCTGACAAATTTCAACTAAGGGGCTAGATGCGTAAAAATGAATTTTACCTCTCTTTTCCTGTGAGTTAAAAATGTTGGTTTAAATTACAACTTAAACTCCACCCCACAAATTATAATAGCACTGTGACGAGTAATGTTTGCTACCAAACTCATATAATTTAAATAATCGTAATCCATGGTACTTGCACAAAAGTCCTTGTATTTGCATAAAAATATTGTTCATCATACGATTTCCTTTTCTCAAAAAGTATGAAAGCAAATCAGACCAAGTCATATTCTTATTTGTTATTATTTTCAGTGTTAATAGATAGTGTTAAATAGTGTTAAACGCTAGCAATGATTTTAATAAACGAGTTGCTGATATACTTTTAATATACTTTTTTTTTGATGTAGGTATGCTCTTGTAGATTCCGGATGTCCGTAGTTAAAGAGTTCCGGCAATCTAACACAATAAAAAACTCAAAACCACAAAAAATGTGCATATTTTTGCAATTGATGACTTTCAAAATAATGTAAATCATGAGTCGATTTTCTAATGCTATTTTGTAACCAAAAAGTAGTCATTACGCTTATATGTAGTCCCAAATTGGGCTGGAAATTGGCCTCTCAAATGCAACGGAGTCATGCCGGAAGTTGATAGAAAAGTTTCGAATAGCTTTTTCCTTTTTGTCCTGGGATAAAATGTATAAAATAAACATGTTAAAATATCTTATTAAACAGTTTCTTATATATAATTTAACATACCTCTGGTAGATCGTAAATTCCAAGGTAACTCAATTTCTGTATGTGTTTCAACAGTGTCCAATGGTAAAGGGCGTCACATTCTGCAACTGAATGAGCTGAATCACATGATCCAATTTCGAAGCGTTTCAAATCTATAGATGGATTCTTATATAACAAATGAATAATGCGCAACTCGAATAACAATAAGACGTAATTGAATTTTACTTGCGAGATTAAAAAACGGCCATGGGGCTTTTCGATTAGTATCACACCAATTTTTTAGCGAAAACGGCGGAGTGCTTATATTCCCTGGAGTGTCACACTTTCGATTCGCGTAATTCAATTTCAACTTTACCAACTTTGGAAGAAAAGTAACTATACACTCAATATCGTAAACTCTTGGATCTTCAATGCTGTATGAAGTCAAATTCGGAAAGATGTGGTGCCAACGGCTAACAGCATCCATTCCTTCTATCGTTCCAGGATATTCCAGTTGCAGTGATTCCACGCTGGAGAAAATTCCAGCCGAAAATGGATGATTGGAACGTCTGGAGAAGTCACCCCCGAAATTCAATCCCACACTCTTCAGAGAAGGGAATTGCGTAAGTGGAAATGGCTTAATTTTTGATTCTGGTTTGGTAAATTTAATCAAAAGAACTTCGAGATGTTGAATACTGGGAAGAGTGATCTCGTCCATTGTGCCCAATTCCAATTTCAAGTACTTAAGTCTTCCAAGTCCAAGATTCATTGGATCAAGTGTTTTGGACGGTAGTCGTTCCCAATACATTGCCAAAGTTGGAATGGGATTAGTTGACCAGTATTCTGAAGTTTGCAGTGGTGGCGACAACTGATGCGGTGGAAATAGCCCGGCACTAAATTTTTGTAACGACGATTTCTGCAAAAATTCTAGAAAGTCTAATAGGAAGTAGTCGAGATCATTTAAGGGAAGAAAACTGTCTGTTTGCAATGTTTCGAGACGGCGCAGTCTCTGAGCTACATCCCAAAGTACTTGAAACTGAATTACCTGAAGAGCATTATTTTGAGGAAGAGATAAACGCTCATATTCATCTGGCGTGTAATCAAAATCATGTAATCTTTTTTTGTCAATTGTTTGTAGGATTCTGTTGTTGATTGATAGAAATTTCAAGTCGGAGAATTGCAAATTTCTGGGAATCACAATTGGATCCGTTTCATTGCTGGATACCTCAATCCAGAGCTTTTCAACTTGTGTTATGTTTGGAAGAAATTGAAGTATTGCTTTCGACGTTTGTTCATTGTTGTTACTTATTTTCAGCTTTTTCACATTTGAACCGAGCAAGACAACCAATTATGATGCACAAGGTTCGATCGGTATGATGTCAAATAAGGGAAATGAAATGCAGTCGTCGACATTCTTTTTCACTAATTCACTGAATTCTAGTATCCTCTGGGCTGTGTAGAGTTTGACTTTTGGTTCATTGAAGTTACTTAAATTACCTGAACTAATTTTTTTCCAATGTCGGCTTACTAGTCGAAGTGTAAGATAATCTTTCAATTCCAAATATCTCATAATATGAGATATCGTCTGTAAAAACAATGGATGGAATTAGCTATTAAATTTGTAATTAAGATATTAAAACTTGGAATAATTATTAATGAATTTTGATACCTCGATTGGAAGGTCATTAAGTACGGAAACTGTCGTCATTGTAGAGATCTATGGGAGCCTTCTGAGACTTATATCAATCAGCACAACAAATCACAATTCAAGGACTGAGGGTAGTAGAGTAAATGTATTTCAGTAACTTTCTTAAGCAAACTCTTGTGCAGTATGTAATCGAAATTGTATTGTAAAACTGATTTACCAAATAATTGGTTGGTACGTTGTTTGTGTTTACACTTTTGTAACAGGTTGAAACAAAAACTAGCTATGTAAATAAAGCTTGCATTTCGTTCGCACAGTAGTATGTGTATACTGATCTTACCAATATGTTGAGTTACTCCAAGAAATTTAGTTTGTTCCTTAAATAGTAAGTATAAACGTGAATGCAGTCACATGACTTGAAAAATAAAGTTTAGAGTATATACGAAAAGCAATTTTGGATAAAAGGTTCTTGTTGTACTTAAAATAGGTTTAATCTGAAAGGAAACAAAAGGGTAAATCATATTTTTCCGGCCGCCCAACAAGTAGTTTCTTCTGGTACTAATTCTGGTATCCAATCAGCGGTTCCGTGTCAATTCCGAGAAAAAAGAAATCGAGAATACAAAAACCGAGAAGTCATAACCAATAAAGATACAGGGAAAGACAAAAGCCGAATACTACAATAACGAAAAAGCAAAAACCGAGAACGGCAAAAACCGAGAACTGCAAAAACCGATAACTAGAAAAACGAGAAAATTAAAAATGCAAAGATAAATTACAAATGTATTTAATAAAATCGAAAAAATAAAGTTGTGAGTAATAAGTAGTAAATTGCAGCATTTAAGACATCTATTCTAACCTTAATTTGACGCTGATTACGGTTCTGCAATCTGTTGTGACCGTTCATTTTTGGTTCGAAAGTTAAGATTAAAAAATCTACCAAAATGTGTCTTTTAAGTTTTTGTTGATCTGTTTTTTAGGTTTATTTAATTATTATTCTTTAAGGTTGTGCTTATTGTATGTTTTATCTTCACCGTTTGTAAGAGTGGTGCATGCCCAATCATCATATTTAGAAGGTTGTGCATAAGTTGCATAGGTTAAGTTTAGAATTGAAAGAAATGGAAATATAATAAATCATAAACCTAACCTAACCAAAAATATTTTTGGTTACGGCGACCAAAGGCCTAACAGCGTCCGGCATTCAGCCTTATCCTACAACATTTTGGAAAATCTGTACACCTTACCTTTCTAGACTTAAAATCCTGCAAATTGAAGCCATGAGCACTTAATTCACAAGCCTAATTCTACAGGGCATAAAAAGTAAAAATAAACCAACAATTTTTACAAGGCTCTCAGAAGGGTTGGGGATAAAAGCGGGGTTCAATAGGGCCATAGGGTTATTCAAAGGGGTTGACGCACCACTCTCTGTCCCTAAAACAAAATCCTACCAAAAACTCTATTCTAAAAACTATTGTTTTTCTTAATATTATTTTGAATTTTGGAATAAGGTTATCCGATTTAGGTATAATTTTAGGGTAGGTTTAATGTTGCGGTTTAGGTTTTGTTAGGTTCATTTTATGTTTAGATTAAATTAAGAAAAACACATCCTAGACCTTATATTGTTTAGACAGCAAAAAAAGGCTTGAAATAAACAGAAGAAATAAAAAGAAGAATTATTTTTGTTAATATGGAGCTTTGTTATGTTTGATTGAAAATTCACACTTCTTTTCACACAATTTCAAAGAAAGCTATATTCCCGGCAGTTTTTATGGCACATCGCCTACCCCACAGTTTAATCAGTGAAAAAAATTGGCGTAGTTTCGAAACGTCTGAATTTAAAATAACCTCTGCCATTGGTTTTGCCTATTTTTAAGTTTTACAGAAAACAAAGTTTAAAAACCAAGAGCATTACATCTTGAAACATAATGAATAATGTGGCAGTATTCATTGCATTTATTGAAAGCAAACAATACTTTTTATTTCAGTACTTTTTACAATAAAAAGCCTACAATATATTCACGCAAATAATCAGAAAAACGTACTGCAAGTTCTTACTTTTGTTAGTTTTGAAATAGTAGAAACTTTAATACTGGTTTGTGACTTTCTGTGCGATTTATGTTTTCTGCTGCTATTTCCTTTGCTACTTTAGTTTACTAAGTTCCTTTTTTGCGTCTGGACAAGAGAATAAGGTTTGTTGTCAACTGTACACAATTACTGAGTGTACAGAGCACAATAGAATTTTCAAAAGTGTACAATGATCCTGCCGTACAATATATAATTGGACAGGAGCGCAAAAACGTTTCAAGTTGTTTTCGTTCCCGCGCAGCCTTAGTTTTAACATTCTTTTCCCAGTACTTCAAAATGAGTTTACTTTCCTCGTTAACTTTTCCCGCCATTGCCAGTGGTGTCATTATCTCCACAATGCATCGCATGGCACATCCAGGGAAAATTATGTATGCATGAATTGGAAGGTCCCAAACCGTTAGTGTAGCAAAAAATGCCATAGCCACGAGTCCGAGTAAGAATGTTGGTGACCACTCCAAATAAATTTTGAAAGCCTCGTTCAGAAGATTCATTGTGCGTTGGCAAGTTCGATAGTGAAGAAGCAGATTTTCGTCGCTTCCAAATGTCTTACTCAGTTTGATGTCTGTAGGACTGCCGCTTGGTAAACGCAATAGTTCACACCTAACCCATGCTATTCCTAGAAAAATAAGACCTGCAGAAGTTGTAACAATTGCTAGCGCAATGCCAACAACATAGGTTTCCAGCAGAAGAAATGGGAGCTTTGCTGTGAGTCCTTCCACGTCCTCAGCAGGATAGCGACAGTCGAAATAAATGCTCGAAATGAAGTGAGACGTACAGGGAATTTCGAACATTCCGCTGCCGTGGGCTAAGAGAGAAGTAAATTTAGGTATGGAAAATAAATAGCTGCTCAATAGTAAAATGTGCAAGCAAATTATAGGAAAAAGTGTATTTAACTGCAATGAAGTACAAAAGCCAAATTCGTAGAGCTTTGATAAGTCAGCATTTGCTACTATCAGCTAATAAACACTACATGATGTTTAGCTAAATAAATATAATTTTTTACATTCATTTTTAAAACTGAGAGCGGTTATGTAATTTGTATTAAATAAAGAGTTTTTTAGCTCCATTGTGTCCATCAATCAAATTATGGTCCAGTTTACTCGATTAATGATTTAAGTTTTCGCGTCTTAAAGAGGATTAATTCTAATGCCAAGTGTAGCGCAGTTAATCAGCTCCAAGCCATCTTTCACATTGAAGACCAAATGTAACACTTACGAAGTGAAAGTAAAACGCCAAACATGTATGTATCGTGTTTTGTTTATACTAAAACTATTCATGCTATTGTTTAGAATTTGCCTCGCTTTCATGTGTTGCTATTGCGATTCTCGGGTGTAAGACATGAATTCTGATTTCGCCCACACACCTTTGACAAATGCGTAAGAAATGAGCAATATGGCTACACTAAAATACACCTGCATAGCAAACGTGGATTGCTAATTCTAACTCTTCTAAACATAAAATCGAAACGAACGAGCGCTCTGCAGGAAAAAATTGTGAATGTATTAAAAACTTGCTAAAAAAGCCCGTCCCAGGACAAGAGGAACCAGACATAGAAATCCTCGGGTCTTAAGACGCGCCTTGTTAGTTAGTTAAATTATAAGATACAATACTTTCTGGAAGTAGGTTTTTTTTAGTTTCCGAGATTTGGGCACCGTTATCCATGCAATTGAGGTTACCCGTACAATTACACCCGCTAAGTTCAAATTGTTAAATGGAAGTATCATGTCAATTTTTACTGATGCAATTTTTGTTACTTACAAACAATTTTACGTCCATTTTTTCATTTTTTACGGTTACAATGTGCTCAATCAACAGGCATACTCACACACATTATTTACAATTGCTTTTTATTATTAGCAATAAAGGGTTAAACTAGTGAGCAAAATGTTGTAAAAAAAATTGTTGTTTAAAAAACCAAAATAAACTTGTGCAATTTATAATGAAATAGTTACCTGGTATATTGAAAAAGAGAAGTATAGCACCGGTAATTACCGTCTTGGATACAAAATCCGACCCTTGCGTCTCTCCTAGCATAAAAAAGTTATAATACCATACAGTTTAATATTGAAGTTGATACGATACAAGTCCGACGTATTATATTGTTGTACCTCGATGGCGCAAAATATACGCCCACATGGAATTCGTAAAATGCATAACCTCTGCCCCCTTTGTTTGAAACATTATATAAGTTACAAGTGGCAGCCCGTGCCCAGGAATCATCATAGCATGAACAACACGTTGACGATCGGAAATTTCTGCCCAATTTGAAATAGTCACAAAGCGAAATACGACGAAGAAAAACGCACAATTTTGAATGCATCGCTGTACGTTGAAGATTAACATATGGGACATTTTTGCAGGAAGAAGTTGGAAATTTTCTCTGTCCCAAGAATAAGGGTAGAGTTTGGTAACGTTGCAAACTAGGTGCAACACGACGCTAAACATGCTTATTGCTTGTTCAGTTAACATTTCAAGACTCTTTGGTTATGGATGTTTCAGTAGTCTTCGCCAAAGCTTCATTTTATGGTGGCGTTAATTTCGCAAACAATAATTTTATACAAACTTTTAATTTAGGTTAGAACATAATTTTCTGGACATTTTCAAGGAGGTTAATTGTTAATCTTGTTTGAGCGATAATTTCTGTAATAGCGCGTGAAATCTACTGAAACTTAAAAACATGTTATTCCAGAATTTTGCGAATTTCTCCGAGGTATTGCTTGACAATTAAACGCTTAATTGTTTGCAAATAGAAATGTAACTTCAGTTCGATAAAATTGTGTTCGATACTTTTTATATGATACCCATAATTTATCTAAGCTTAATTTAGTTTAATTGCACTGTTTAATTGACATTCATTTTTAAAATTAGAATTAGTTGACACATTATATCTTTTGAGAACATTTAGCCTTATCTGGTACTGTCCATTTACATGTACTTATTTATAAAGATTTGCAATTATAACGATTGAAGGTTCCTTGAGCTTAGTATTTAAACATTTTCTTCAGGGATTTATTATTATTATAAATGATAATTATACTTAAAGTCCTAAAAGTTTTATTTTTTTTTTGCAAAAAAAAACATTATCTTTTACACGTTGTAGTAGTACTAACCTAACTGAACGAAGATTCAATTCATAATTTAGATTTTGGCACTTCAATATAATTATAAAAATGTGTTTTTACTAAATTTAAATAATTTGAGGAACTTCAAAAACAAAAACAAGTATAGCTACCTTTAATTTATTCAACTTATAAACTTTAGGTTTTTGCGTTCTTAAAATCATATATAAACTTTAATTTTTTAAATTATTCACTTTTTTTTCAACCACTTTTACTACAGTGGACCTCGCGAAGGGTGACGGTGGATGGAACGAAAACCCGGTTACAATGAAGAAGGAATTTTGAACAAGTAGGCTATTTGAATGGGGATTTAAATGTAATGAACCCCGGCTACAGTGAGCCCCGGTTACACTGAACACATTTTAACCGTCCCTTCAGATTCATTCTAGCTGAGGTCCACTGTATTATCATCTAATTATCATTAGACTACAAGACTACATTAAACCATATGATAAAATAACATACTTAAAAAAACAAAATAGCAAATAAACTCAAATCAAATAAGTAACAATTTTTTTCTTCAAAACTAAATTGCTACTTCCTTAATAAAAAATATGCAAATCACATATATAAATTTAAATAAAATATTTGCAAGGTTTCCTTCTTTAAAATGTAGGGCAGCGTTGGTTTGTTAAAGTAAAAAGTCAGTATAGTGAAAGTTCTTACCGGGAAAATAGTTCTAGAATAAGAGACCCTTAGACTAGATTTAAGATCTACTTTAGGACGTTTCAATACCAAAACGTTTCATTTTAAATTACTGCTACACATCTTACTACTAGTTACACTTCAAGTTTAATTTAGAAAACAGCAAAGCTTCGTTTAAATGTTTTGATTTTTTTTCATAGAGCTTATCTTTGTTTCATTAGTTTTTGATTAGAAGTGTCGCCTTCTTCGCCTTGACAACAGAATGAGGTTGGTAGTCAACTGAACGCAATTGTTCAATGTACAAAGTACAATAGATTTTTCAAACGAGTACAAGGATCCTGCAGTGCAGTATATAACTGGGCAAGAACGAAGAAAGGCTTCCATCTTATTTCTTTCCATTCCAAACATCCCTTTGATCTTTTTTGACCAATATTTCAGAATAAATTTACTTTCTTCATTAACTTTCCCAGCCATTGCCAGCGGCGTCATTATTTCCAAAATGCATCGCATTGCACACCCAGGAAACATCAAGTAAGCATGAATTGCAATATCCCAAGCTGTTAGTGTCCCAAAAAGAGCAATAGCAACGAGTCCAAGCAAGAATGTAGGGAACCACTCAAGATAAGTTCTAAAAGCGTCGTTCATGAGGTTCATAATTCGCTGACAAGTTCGGTAGTGGAAAAGCAAACTTTCGTCATTTCGAACTTTGGCGGTCATTTGGAAGTTATGTGATCCCTCTCCACGTAGTAGAAGCAATTCTCTCCGAACCCACGCAAAGCCAAGGAAAATGATACCTGCACAAGTGGTAACGTTTACAAGTACGATTCCAATTAGGTATGTTTCGAGCAGAAGAAATGGAATCTTGGAAATAGCGCCCTCAACATCTTCAGCTGGATGTCGACAAGCAAAATAAATGCTTGAGAAAAACGACGGAGTGCAAGGTATTTCAAACATGCCGCTTCCGTGTCCTAAAAGAATGAGTTGCAAATTCATTGAGAAAACAACTTTGACGAAATTTGCCTTAAAAGCAGATGTCTAAAAAATTTTCTATTGTGCACACTTATTTTGTCAATTTTTACTCTTAACACAATCAAACGGTTAATTCAACATTTATGCCAAGGCTGAATTCAGCGCAATTACATATACGTCAAGCTTGTATTTGTTTTTTTTTGTAGAATATAGTTATAAATTGACAGTATTTGAGCTATTAGCCGAAAAATGTTATACGCATGTATTTTGAAATTATAGATCAAAATTGTCAAAATGAAGAAAAAACAATTATTTAAATTATAATTAAAATATTTATTATTATATTGATTTTTTATTTACACCGCACTGGTATGTTAATGATGAGAAGTAAGGTTCCGTATATTATGGTTTTTGATACAAAGTCAGAGCTAGCAGCTTGCCCTGGGTTTAATTGAAAGGATTTTTTTTACATTAGCGCAAATTTCACACATTACATTACATAATATCATGTAGCGTATCAAACTGTAATAAGAGTAGAACATATGAAACTTAAGCATAAATGTATTTGTATTTTATTATGTTGTTGGGTATGTATACTTAAATTTATATTATGATTTTCGCTAAATGGTACCAAAAACATACCTCGATTACGCAAAATGTAATCCCATAGTGAATTTGTGAAATCCATTACTTCTTTCCCTTTTGTTTGAAGCATTACGTAAGTTGCAATTGGTAGAGCGTGACCAGGGATCAACATAGCATGTACAATTCGCTGGCGATCAGGCATTTCTTTCCAACTTGAAATAGTGACGAAGCGAAACAGCACAAAAGAGAATGCGAAGTGATGAATAAATCTCTGTAGATAGAACATAAACAAATGAGGTCTGGGTGCAATATGGAGTCGATAGTTTGCTTAATCCCAGACATAAGGGTAGAGCTTGGAAATGTTGCAAACAAAATGCAGGACAATGCTAAACACCCAAACTGCTCGTTCGTTTAACATTTTAGGATTTCAATAAAAAATTAGAAATAATTGGTAAAACTTAATGGTTAAATGTTGACTGAATATTGTGTCGTTGAACTTGTGCTTCAAGAAATTTTTTTTCCTGCTGAGTGAAGTCGCATTACATTACTCGCGATGAAGCAATCATTTATAAATACAATTTCAAAAATTAAGTTCAGTACAAAATGAAATTCGGCTAAACTTAATACTATAAAATTAGTGATAATGACTTAATCACTATGCTGTGTAACTATGCGAATTGCGACAGGCTATTATTAATTTGAGTTATAGGTTGTAATTATTCTTTTAATTACCTGTTTCGATTGATGACGTGTGTGCAACCTGATTATAGTTAAGGAGCACACGAGAACTAAATGAATTATTAATTCTTGCCTTGCTTGCTAAATATGTATTATCTTTTGAGAAATTATATTGTTTTACATTGCATCATAGAAAGAAGAATGAGATTTGTGTGGAAATTAAAAATAAAGTAAAATTGTAAATTTAACTTTTAATAGTATGATATAAAGCAATTAGAATTCTAAATGTTTAATTTTTCCCACTCTAACTGAATGGTTTTGATTGAATTGATTAGATTTGTTTGACAAATTGGCAATGCCCTAGTAAACATGAACTGAGATTTCTGTGGTAAAGAATTCGTATTAAAATTTAGTAACTAGGTACTAAATTATGTAATTTGCGTATATTTGCAATTAATAATAAAATATATTAAAATTACAATTAACAATAAAAGATTTGAATAAAATTAGCATGGCATACCCAATACCACCCAGCCTTTCTTGTTTATGACTAGATCAATTGTTAATAATTAGAAATTGAATTGTATATGAATATTGTAGCGATAACGCCAAACAGTGACGCAGAGCATAAGAGTGAGTTGTTGAGGTCTCTGGAGCAAGAGGCCCTGGCCAGCGCAGTGGATAACACTGCTAACCTTACCTTTTGCTCTGTCGGTAACAATATATGTAAGGGTTTTTTAATTTGCCGTTGACTGTTGGGTGTATGCAAAACTGTTTATGACTTCCCCAACATCGCTGTATAGGACCGCACGTAGCAGTGTATTCTTTTCATCTTCGTTTGTAGTACAGTATTCCAGAGCACGAGTTAGCGAAGACGACTCACCGTTGACCTTGCATTTTTTGACAGAAAACTCTTCGAGATTTACCAATTCTCGTTTGTTAAGTAGTATAATCCTATTCAGCCGTAGTTGAAATTTTTTAAAAATTGAATTTTGAATTTGAAATCCTTTTACAAGTAGGAAGTGAAAGGTCAAATTTGATTCCTTTCCCACTTTCTTGACAAAGATGGAATTCTTTGTGTAGGAAATAGGCTTCAAAATTCAGAAGTAGCCTTTAATGTGTCGCTCGTTAATTTCACCAAGCCACCTTAACGCAGCACCAAAGATTCTCCTCTCTCTAATTCGAGCAGTGTTTTGGATACCCGCGGTCAAGATTTGTGCAACAGGGTCTTTACACATCTGTAACTTGTATTAAACACCACCCAAAAATTGCAAGTCAAGTAATGGGGCAACTCCGACGTCTTGAGTTATCCCAGACTTTCCCTTTGTCAAGGTCGGTTTCGACTACGCTCGGCCTTTTGAAATCGCAGCCATTCCATATCGAAAGCCACTGCTTATAACAGTGTTACTTGTGCGTTTTTGAATGCTGAGCTACTCGACTTGTAATACTCGACTTTATTTTAGTTTTTCAGCAATTTTGCTCTATCTAGAACTCACCAAGTGAAATTTACTGCGACGGTGGAGGGAATTTACTGGGAGCTAAGAATTAGATGGAAACTCTCTAGAAATTGCTCTCCAGTGCTCCGCTTCGAGAGAAAGTTCTACTTTCCTATTCTGGAGAGAAAGCAAACTTTCACATTTTCCGTTCTTACGGCCCTCATCACAGTGGAATATGGGAAGCCGCTGTGAACAACATGAAGCTTCAATTGGGGTTAATTATCCAAAGACACCACGTATCCATCGACGAGTTGCTTACTCTCTTCGTCCGTACCTCTGTTTCTCAATTCGAGACTTCTCTATCCAAGTCTCAAATCATCCCGACGACTTCGACGTCATTACTCCTTTCCACTTTATTCCCTACGTGGCCCCAAATTCATTTCCGAAGAAGACGTCACCGCTTTTGTTGAGTCGTTCTCTTTCTTTTGAGTTTGCGTCGCATTTCAACAGGACATGTTGGAGAGAAAGTGGTACAATTTGCAGTCCACATTTTAAAGGCTTTTAGATTTATCCAAGTCCCATTGCTCAGAAGACAATTACTGAGAATGTCTTACCTGGGCTACCCTTGTCACTGCGTACTTTGGAAGGTCACGGAAACTTGCCCGTATAAGGGTCTCATGTTATGATATGATAGTGTGGTACAGTAGTTGATTACTTTGCCATCTCAATGTCCGACTGCCCTAAAATGCTTCTCAGCTTTGAGAAAAACACCCTTTTGTTTAAAATGAAGAGACTGTGAGAGTTTTGCAACCACAACCATAGCAGTTACACCGAACCGAGCATAATTTTCATTTGTGTGCACCAGTTACAACTGTTTTTGAATATTTTCTTGAATGAAACTGTCCTCATATCATCCTAAGCGGCACGAGCTAGCATATTCTGAGGGTCTGCCAAAATAATAATAGCAATACAATTCTGATTGTTGCATTTATGAGTTTAAAATTAGTTCTCTCAAAAGTTAAATTTTCATGTTTAAGCGTAAGATTTTTTTAAATGCACCATGGGGGAAATGCCCGAAGGTAGCCATTACATCAATAAAAAAAAATTCATGTAATGAAGGAAGGCATCACGCTACAGTATATTTTAATAACACTGCTAAATTAACTTATAAATAACCTAACTTGTGTAAAAGGCTGATTTGTATTTTATAGGTTAATCAATTTTTCAAATGTCCAGTTAAATGCTTTCTCGTCATTTTTCTAAGCTTTGAATAACCTTCGTCCAGCTTGCTAAATCTATGTATGATCTTTTTTGGTTATCTCTTCTTTCGCAAAGCAGACTCTGAATTTCACCTAATGTTTCATATTAACTGTTTCTATCTATACAGTTTTACAATTTTAAGCATATTACAAAGCCGTAACTTACTAAAATGTTGAACATGATTTAACTTCTTTTTTGTCGCATTAAATTTACATTAATTACCGGCAAAAAATAGTTTGTTTATAAAATAAATCGTAGTAATTGAATTCGCATTGTTTGTATTATCCAGAAAGAGAATACAGGAAATGATTGTTCGGACAGTGGTCCACAAAAACTGATCGCTGGAGAATCGGGGAAGTCAAATTTTTGTGTGTTTTATACCTTTTATTAAGGAAATAATTGGGTTGAGTCGATAACTTTTAGATCCTGGACGAATGCTAAAGCTCGACTGAAACACAAAAAGTAAACTGAACACAAAAGAAATAAATTTTTTAGAAAAACGTTTTCTGTCGACTTCTGTATTGCATTCTAAGGTCACTGGAAAACGATGATACAGATGGCGTTTGAAACTACAATTAGAATTAAATTGTAGAATGTCAATTCTACAAACACGCTTAACTTAATTAAAAATGAAGATAGAAAACCTTTAATAGTACCGTCATTAGTATGTTGGCAATTAATCACGGAATGACAGAATTTTGCACAAATCAATATATTATGTCTCAATTATAACTTCGCGCGAGGGATCTAGCTTGTTAGTAGCGGAAGCGAAGCTGAAAGCTACTTATGTTTTCGTTGAGTCTGTCCGTCCGTCTGTCAGTCCGTCCGTCCGTCCGAGTCACCCCTGTCAGGAACCACTGAACATATCTCAAATCTGTTTCCGCTGATGTGTTGCTATGGTTTCGGCGCAGTTCAAGTTTGTTTTTGTTTGACCGGAAGTGACCCCCTTGGGGGTCAAGGTCAAGGGATATCCTTCTATGACAATATGAAAAATGACCCCTACAAAAGTTGTTCCTCTTTTAAAGGGGAGTAATACTTGTATAGAACACTTTTCTCTGTGGCCCCCCAATGACTTCCAAAATGACCCCTTGATCTCAAAATGACCTTTCAAGGTCAAACACTAGTTTTGCATAAAACGAAAAGGTA
>VYYI01000151.1:0-45343 GCA_021029175.1 Bilobella aurantiaca | reverse complement strand
TAAACCTTTTTTTTTGTAGAGCCAATTGGCCCGGTAAAATGGACGCGACCCTATTTTGACTGTGGGAGATCCAATAAGTGGATCATTGGCGCAGTGGTTCCAATCGCTGACATCTACCCCAGACATACGGGATTTCGACACATTGAGTATCCAACGTATACTGCCGTCTCTGTCATGGAAATGGACTTTGAGCGTATTGACATCAATCAGTGTCCATTGGGCCTTGGAAACCCTGGACCGAACCCTTATGCTGGAACTGCGCAGTGTAAAGAAGATACAACGGAGGTAGGTTTCTTTATAATTTGTCGATAAAAAGTTTTAAAATCGATTTTTTGCATTTGCACTATGTAATTTGCAGTATTTTAATCGATGTATTGATTTATGTGTAATTTATGTATAATTAAAGTGTGAGCCCCTTCAAGGCTATGGATTTCGTCGAGGAGGATACCAATGTGGTAAATTCGATTTCCATATTGTTTAAGATATTATCGAGGAATTCATTCAGTATTTTTCAGTATGTCGACCGGGATATCGACTGCCGTATGTCGTTAGAAGGCCATATCTTGGAGAAATCATTGAACGCGCTTCTGAGAAACAATACCGGAAGTATTTTGACTGTGAAAAGATTGGATGTGAGATACTTCATTTAAATATTTGGCAAAAGTCACCGGAAACTAAATTGGAAATCGATAACACTTTGCTGTTGCAGGGATTCAGAAGCTACCTGTCCAATGGGAATTTGCCCCTTGGCATATACGTGAAAAATATCTCGACCTCAAGTACAACTATCGAAATTTTAGCTGGTTCCCGAGTCCGACTCCGTATGAAGATGCCAACGATACTGACGTTCGGGAGCAAAAAGATCTCAACGTTGACAGCACACTTCGGTTTCTTAAAGTGGTCAACGAAACAACTTGCCACTGGTACGAAAATCCATTCCCAATTTATCCAACTTGGAACAAACTGCATGTTATCCAGGAACTTACTGCAGATCTACTTTTACAGGTTTCCACCTCAGGATTTGATATTAAATGGCGACATTGGCTACGGCGCTGAAGAGCAATACGAAAATGAGGCGTTGATGGCGGTTCGACTCGCAAATTTCATTTCATCTTATTTGCAAATCGTAGACCCCAACGAAGTCTTTCCGGGTAAAAGAGTGCCGGACAAAGATCTCTCAGAAGATCAAATGATGGGAGAAACGCTTGCAATTGTTTTGGGAAATTCCAAAATTTGGTAAATTAAGAATTTTGACACAGCAAGTAATTTTTATTAATTTAAATGGTGGTTCTGTTGAATATTGTAGGAGTACTGGAATGTACTGGGATCGAAACAAGTTTACAAATAGAACTTTATTTGCACCATTTGCCTACAAAACAACTGAGAATACAAGATCTTTTAAGATGGAAGATTTGGCGAGACTCATTAATAATACCAGTAAGAATTTCAAGTTATAAATATTTTTTTTCTAATTTGTTCAATTTATTAAAAGAAAATTTGCAATAATTTGTTGGAACTGATTTTTCAGAAGAAGTATACCTCAACAAACCTTGGTTTAAGTCCCTCAAAAATCGTTGGGTTACAAACTACGACGAGCTAGAAAAGCATTACTTGAAATTACATCTACGGAATAATGAAACCGGAGCATTTCTACAAAAGTTCGAGCAGTATCCAACATTTTACCGTGCTGCGAGTATTAAGCACGGTCATTGGACAACGCCTTATTTTGACTGTGGTGGCTTAGTTCCGATGTGGTCAATTTCATATTCTTCACCCTTCTTCGGCTGGGATTCACTTAGGATCAATCTAGAATTCAAGTAGGATACCTTTTTGACTTTTTTGTTGCTAATTTTAGTTATTAAATTAATTAATCAATTAAATCTAATTTCTAGGGGAGTGATTACCGTTACAATGCGACTTGACAAACTGGACATGAATCAATGCCCCGATGACTTCACTACGCGAAACGCTTTTAAAGGCACTGACAAATGCGACAGAGAAACTTCTTACTGTGTTCCGATTCAAGGTCGTTGGTTTGAGACCGGTGGATACAAATGCGAGGTGCTAATTTAATTATTAGTAATATATTATTTTTTTTTTTCAAAATTTGTTGAATAATCAATTTTTTTTTTCAGTGCCTTCAAGGATATGAGTATCCTTTTGAGGACCAAATCACTTACTATGATGGACAACTTGTCGAAGCCGAATTTTTAAGCCTTGTCAACAACAACAAAACACGTTACGATATGCTCAAATGTAGACTTGCGCTGGGAAACTCCTTGTCTTCCAGCCCCGTTTTCGTGTACTTGGTTACATTGGCTCTCTTTTATGTTCATCGTATCGAGACATAGCTCAACGTCGGTCCAATTACGAATTAATGCATTCCGGCCTGTGCAAACTACTTGTTTCACCTTATCAAACCTATTCCGTCCAATTATAAAAGACTCGTTTTAACTTATGCTTAACAAATAATTGTTAAAGTTGTTGAAAATGGACGCAACTCTATGTAAAGTGTCACTTTTGAACCGGTGGTCATTTTCGATGACATTTAAATCAGTACAAATATTTGTGCAAACTACTTCAATTAAACGGAGGGTTAGAATCGTAAAACAAACAAAAACATTTTTACATGATTTTAATAATATCTTTATAACTTGTTAAAAACAGATAGATAATCATTTTCTTATTCGTTTATTGCTGATTCATTTACAGTTAATTATTTGGGCGAACAGATGAATTGGTCCTTCATCGTAAAAAAATTCGGAATGCGGGAAATTTTAGCGTCATACGTCAGTAGCTTTGGCCACTTTCTGTTGCCCTTTGCCACAGTCCTTGACGCCAAAGGTCGTCACCGTGGAACAAAAACTGTTGTCGGACGCTTTTTGATCAATATCAGCCGCACTATTAGTTTCGCTCAAATCAGTTTGTATGGAAGCATTGTTGAAGTTCGCTAAGGACTCAGGATGGTATCTACCAATGGAAATATCCGAAGAGGTGACCGTGTCAAAACTGACATTTTTCATGGAATCTAGTCCGGAGTCAAATTGAGGCCCATGCGGTCCAGAGGTCACTGAACTCTGTGCGCTGAAAATCCGCCCCTCTTTCTCCAAACACCGTGGGCATACTCGAGAGGGGCTGGACGCTGCTGAGCTTTTGGCGTCATCTGACATGTACACAGCGTCAGTGCGATGAATTCGACGAAGTTGATTCATACGCCACGTTTGAACGGCCCTCGAACTTCGATCGAAATCCTTGTCCTCATACGGAACGCTAACATTGAGAAGGTCTTCTGACGTCTGACTCGATATCGTACTCCCACCGTCATCAAACGTTTCGCTCGCGTAGCCGTTGCCCTCTTGAAGGACTGGAAGGAGGGGATATGGGAGTGGCAAATGACGAAGTGGTCCGATGGGGCCATGTGCTGGACAAAATCCGGTGGGCATCAGGAATGGCCCACTTCCGTTCTCGGATTCAGAATCCGAGAATCCAGATGCTGGCGACATGATTTCCGAAGCACCGGGTGATCTACAGCATCACATTGTTACTTTCAAGTACTAAAAATGGTGGCAACGGTTTATATTACAACTATGAGTTACTCTTGGGCGTTGCGGAAAGCTATTGGAAGCCGTGGAATCGGCGCAAGGTCCAGATTTGCAAGCATTGTTTGCCCCTGACAACTTTTGGACCCTTGACTTCCAGCCGAGCCCTTACTCCAGCAGTCCTGGACATTTAACTCTGGTTTGACAGTAGTACCCTGCTGACAGTTCTTCTGCGGCGTCTGCGTACCCTTCGTCTTTTTGTAGTACAGAAAGCATAGAAAGAGGCTCAAAAAGAGGAGAGCGAGAGGAACGAGCACGACGACTATAACAGCGCCCTCTCGATAACCTGAAATTTTAGACAAAGTAATTGGTTATTGTAATTACTTAAACATAAATGTAGAACATTGTCTTGCAATTTTGTTCATCGGAAGGATCTTGCTCGCTGCAATGTGCCAAATTGTCGCAGACGAGTTGGCTCGAAATGCAGTAGTGACGAAGGTCGGGACAGCTAGAAGTCCCGCCCATATGATTCTTTGTGAAGCAGAAGCGAGCCTCCGTGCACGCAAAGCGTGACTGCCTGGAGCAATTTTCTGGAATTAGAAATTAGAAAGATGAACCTTAATTATTGCTAATTAGTCATCATCCAATTAGTGTACCTGGAGTGTTGAATTCGACATCTGACCAAATGACCCGAAACCCAACGTTGAGGTCAATTGAGGAAGAGGCGGAGTTTAGGATGGGTTTGGACGGCTCACGCGTCTGAAATCGAATCAAAATTCGATTTCGGTTCGAGAGCAGAACTCGCTCATCTTCACCCTAAATAGTTTAATTTTAGTTTAGTTATTTTGTAAATTAAACTGAATTAGAGAAAATTTCAGAATGTTTGCGTTACCTTGTAGTAACGCAAGTCTCCGCAGTATCGCTTCAAGGCTTCTCCGCTCTCCAAGGACTGCTCGTAGCCGTCATAGATCCCTAATTCAGCTTTTTCACAATTTGCTTCAAATTCAAGATTTTCAAAATCAAAATTCGCTCATAAAATAATTTAAAATTGTTCCTCTACCAATTGACCCTTGGAATTCGAGTTGCTGGATTCGGATGTAAATTGCGTGTGAGTAGGGAACCCGGATAAGCCAGAGGCAGTCTAGACCAGCTGAATAGCCAATGGGATAGCCTGAAATAATAATTTGACATTTAAATTGAATGATGTAAATTTAAATCTCAATTAATTAACCTTCAAATAACTTACCGGGAGAAGATATGATGCCTCCAATTCCAGTAACCACTCCGCCGCAAGGGGAGGTTCCGTTGAGTCGGGGCGGAGTCACAGCGGCTAAAACACGAACACAAAATTCGCCGATGTTTCAGAAGCTAATTAATTGATTAATCAATTGAATTGAACGACCTTCATCGACGAATTCGTATGAGGCAAAGAAGCCTTCATGGTGAACAGCATGGTTGGATCGAAAGACGAGTTCGAGAGTGGGGTGGAGCAGGAGAATTGGGGGCGGGACTGAATTCCCGCAGAATCGCCCACGGAAGGTCCTCTTTCCCTCGATGTCCACCGTGGCCAGTTCCAAGTAGTCTGACAAGCACCCCGCCGTGTACGGTGGCTCCAGGTCAAAGTGATGGAAAGTGATCTTGACCCCTTCCCAGGCAACTCCTTGCAGTCGATAGTTGCATACAGCATCCGGTGGATACGGGGCTGGCCATGCCGGCGATGAAAAATTCCCCCGCGCTGACGTCCTAGAATCTGCGATGAGGCCTGGACATTGATCTGTCCAAATTGTCAAGGATTTTAACTAGAGTTGACTAATTGTTGACATTTAGGCCAAGGTGTGTCCAGGTTGGTTTCGGGCCTCAACAAACCTCATGATTTCAAATAATACTATCCAAACTCAACTATTCTCCAAATTGATAATTGATTACAGTATAATATTAAAGGCGCTTGAATGGAATTAGTAGTCAAAATTCAAGCAGCACCCACTGAACACTGAATGAGACCAACTGCTCCCTGGATAAAAAGTTTAAATTAAAATAAAATAATTCACCTAGTAATCAACGCTTTGATTTGCCTGTGCCGATTGCACCACTACCACGGGTCTTTGACTACTTTTGTAATTAAACACAAATCCAAGCTTCCTTCCACTCTATTCTTAAGACCATTTCTTAAGTTTCCAAGCTTTATAATTAAAGTACAGAAAAGTAAAGTAACCTATAAGAAATAATGCTTGTCTGTATGTGAGATGTTTAGCAAATAATAACGAAATCAGAATAATTTTATGAATTTCAGATTAAAAAAATAAGTGAAATTAAAACAAAATTACTAATTGGAATCTCTTCTAAAAACAGGTTGAGACTGCAACTTACGACCAATTGCTCCAGAAATCCAGCTTCCGGAGAATTGTGATAATAGGGCTAGGACGTGAATCTGTAGATTCATTAGAGGAAGCTTAAAATTAATTTTTAACTTAAACTTGTGTGAGGTGTCTTGAAGGGCCTGCGGAAGAGTTGTGTGAGCCTTATTTGAGTCCTTGAGCCCTTCTTGGCGAGTAATTAAGAGTGAAAGTAATGAAATAAGGGTCCCTCCTGTGAGGTGGAGGAGTCTCTCTGAGGAGTGAAAGGCAAGTGAAAGTAGATGGAAGAGAGATGATGATGAGGGGCTCAGGGGACTTGTTCATCTGATTTAGACTTACCAAGGGGCCACATCGATCGCTCTCATGCATCTCTCCAGCATCCAGCATCCCACTTTCTCCAGCACCACAAAAAGACTTCTTCAAAAGTCAATCTTCCAAGGAAGCTCCACAAGCAGGCAAGTCTTTTCCTGGAGGAAGCGGCAGCTCCGCTGGAGCCCCATCCATCACCCCTGTGGCTTCAAAATCACCTTCAGTTCAAAGCCCTCCTGCTTCTGGAAGATGTAATTGATTGAATTAACGGCTGGAATCACAATAATTTGCATCTCTCTGGAAAAAGTGGGAGAAAGTTTCCCTGGAAAGTGCTTCCTGCATTTCTTAAACTTTCCTCCTTTAAATTTGAAAAGAATTCAAAAAATTGAAAAACTGGAAAATAAGTTGACTTTTGATGGACTTTGTAAACACTTCAAACCCTTTATTTCGTTGTGCATGTAACAATGCGCCTAAAGTCAAATAATCCACATCAATAACTTGAGGCACAGAATAACTTTGTACGAGATGAAAGGGTTGTGAAAAGATAATTTTAAAAGTTAGTGGAAATGGAAATGTTCCAGAATTGAGTTTCCAGCCTTCTTTGTTCCGTTTGTCGCTGCAAAAGAAAAGAGAGCTTTTCACCGCCACGCTCTTACGCTTCCTTGCATCGTCCTCTCGCTTTCTTCCCTTGGCTACTCCTAGTTACATGAAAAAAAAGTCAGTGGCTAGGAAATCCTGAGTGACATGGACTAAATTCAAGACATTTCAAAATATTTACTTGGTAAAGGGTTACATAGCTCTTTGCGTTTTTGATGCTACGGAGATTTGGAGAAAGTCCGGAAGAGAAAGCAGAAAGTCCACAGAAAGCTTTCTTACTTTTACTTGACCTGTCACAGGACCCAAATTTTTTTTGTAAGTAACGCTAAGGCAAACAAAAGTGATACGAACAGAAAGTAAATTAAGGTTTTAGTTTTTTTAAATAAAAAAAATTAACATCTTTAAACTGTCCGTTTAAACATCTTTCTTTCTGTGGATAGTGTAAGGAGAAGGACTGTGAATGGAATAACGATTTTACTGTTGTTTTTTTTTTTCGAAAGTTGTTAATCGCTTTAAGTTTTATTTATGAATAAGTTCATGCGTATATTTTTTTTCCCTTGAGATTAGTTTGTTAATTAATTTAACTTTATTTTTAGTTAGTTCGGGATTAACGAACTTTCACCAGCGTCCTTTCACTACTCAAACCTTAAATTCACCCGCCATCTTTTGAATGAGTGGTTATTTTTGTCTGGGTGGGATTTTCATTAGCTGAGACCACCCCCCGTAGGCCCCATGATAAAATTTCTAACTCTTTGTAAAAGCCACCACCTTTAAACCAGCGAATCCAACAGTTTACCACAACTTGAGTTTATGTCGCCGTTTGTGTGTTTATGTTGTCCTTTTAATTAATTTAAATGTTAATTGATTTAGATTGAAATAAATTGAGATGACTCGTTGCCTGTCACTGGGCACTGCTTGATTAGATTAAGAGTTATCCAAGCCGAATCGGTTACCGAATACCGACACCGTTGGGTACCGTGGTTCTCTTATGTGGAAGTAAATTCTTTAGAATTTAGTTTCTAGAGGTTTGTTGATTACTGATTAATCGGTTTGTTTCTCAATTAGCAATTGATAGATTAGTGCGAATCTTGGATAGAGTAAACGGTAAATTTAAGATATGTCAAAATTAAGTATTCCTTTTTCGAATTTCAGATCAAGAAAATGTACGGGAGCGGCCAACCGAGATGGAACTCTGTCCCACCTAACTCAATGGGTCAGCCACAGCAACCGGCTGGAGGAGCTCCATGGTCATTGGATCCGAATCACTATACACAAATACCACATCATCAAGGTGAGATTTTTAATAAAATTCTACGGAAAATAGCTCTAACTGGAAATGGTCGCATTAATTAATGGTGTACTAAACTGATAATTTTGCAGTGGACTGGGCTTCATTGGCTCAACAATGGATCCAAATGAAAGGGACCGACATACAACAGCAGCAGCATCATGGACAGGAAATCATACCGCCGCCACCGCCAATGCCACAAACGCACCACCAGCACGGGATGAGTAATATTCAAACGCACCATAATCCGCAACTCCAGCACAACCATGATGTGATTGGTGAAGCTCCAATGGACTTGGACGACAGTGTAAGTGCGCCGTTGTATACCCGTTCTTCGTCAATTATTGCCGGAGGCTCGCTTACAACTTCACCAAATATACATTCTCAGCTTCCCCAACATTCATGGCCTCCTCCCGGTTCCATTTCTCAACATTCAGATGAGGTAGCTAACTCACTGAAGGCTAGCCCTGTAACTCTTCTCCAGCTAGGTTGAACTAATTTGAATATTTTATAGCTACACCGAGTACATTCAGGCTTCGACCACCATGGAGGGAATAACTATGAACAGAACAGTTGGCCTCACCGAAATTCATCGCTGGATATCAACAGTTTTAATGATCGGAGATACAGTGCAAATTATACGGAGCGCAGGCAGAGCTATCAAGAAGCCGATGCATATGAAGAGGATTTTGGTATCAATCCTGATTCTTAAAAAAATCAAACAAAATGGTAACAATGATGCATTTTCAGCCGAGGCAGCAAGACGAAGGGCGTTACCGTCCTGGATCCGTGAAGGCCTTGAAAAGGTAGAACGAGAGAAACGGAAGGCTGAAGAAAAGGAGCGCCTCGCAACGGAGCGAGAGGAGGAACGCCGGCTTCGGCGGAAACGGGATCAGGAACAGACAGAGACTCAAGTCAGCCAATGGGAAGACGATTCTGCAGATGTTCCACCACCTACTCCATCTGTAATCGAGACTTCGGTTGTGTTCGGCGGCGACGAAGAGCTGAGTATCAAGTTAATGGGTTCTTTTCGAAAAATACAACCACCCCAGCATTCACTTGAAGAAATCTTGGCCTCACTATCAAAGGATGAGCAGATGGAGCAAGTGGTATGTATTATCATCAAAACGGCGACTTTTTTTCTCTATTACTTATTTTTTTTAGTCTATAAGAATATTTTAATTCGAACAATTTTGTTAATTGTGTAGATGCTGAATGTGCGTAGACAGCTTACCAAAATCCTACTGGAAGTAACTAATGACGAAATGCGACAAGTCGCGCATGAAGCCATAGAGAGAACAAGAGCAAAGCAGAAAGGTATATTAAGATCTCGTCCAATCCTTAAGCCAACTATAATTATTCAATCAGAAATCTGTACTCTGAGCCATTTATGTAAACTTCTTTTGAGTCAAAGTAAGGTTGAAAATATAGTGAATATGAGGGTGAGTTTCCAATTGGACGAGCGGCTGTGTCGTTTGATGAACCTGATTATTCGAATACAGCTTAACATCTCATCCCTGCGCCACTCGGCATTATCCTAAGTATCGTCGTTATTGTTTGCTAAATTTCTTTTTCTCATGAAGTGACCTCATCACGTGGCCAAAGTCTAGTAGCCCTTACTTCCCTCACGGGTGGAGCACTTGGTAAGTTACATTCGAATGATAATCTGTCCCCGACGAAAAAGAGCACCTTGAAATGAATTGTGATTGTGCAGCAGAGAAAACGTTATTTCTTAAAGTTGTCATTATTCCTCTCTGCTGGAACTTGTAACTTTTCGCAGTGTATTTTTATTAAACACATCTGTGAATTAGCGAATTGTGATTGCCATCTTTGTAACAGTTGTTGAGGGACTTGTTATAGAGGCTTTGGTTTTACCAAACTTAAATTTAGGCTTGGGAGACTATGGTTCAGAGGACTCTGATGATCAGGACTCGGGTGATGACCGGGATGAACTTACTCGTAAAGAAGACGAAATTGATTCAGATGCCGAACTTATTGTAATAAGCTCATAATTGCTCATAAACTTCATTTTGTGTTTAAATTATTAAATATTAAATGAATTATTTTAATCATTTCAGGCTGAAATTCAGCGTAAGAAACGGAATTTCGAGATGAAACATTTGGTTGAAGATCAAGAAGACGATCCTGGTCCCGTCAAATCTCATCATCACACAACTGTCGTGCGAAAGCCTGTTTCACGTTCCAGATCAAAATCTGGAGAGTCGCTGGCTGCATCTAATGGGAAAATTGTACATACGTCGAGCTTACCAATGCCCCATATACATGTTGCTTCTGATTCCGAGAAATTACGAGGGGACGAGGAGTCGAAAGTAGATGAGAAGAAAACAGAACGCAGGCGCAGTCGAGATGAGGACAATCGGCGTCGGCGATCTTCCTCGTTGTCACGTCGGAGAGTTTCGTCTCCGAAAGATTCGAGAAAGCACGAACGCGCTGCGAGCAAGGAACGTAAGCGACGAGACTGTCGCCGCCACTCACACTCCAGCTCATCTTCAGATCGAAACGCAAAAAGGCGAAGAAGTCGCAGTTCGAGCAAGCTCAGAAAGTCATCGCGAAAGCAACGCAGCAAATCCAAAGACAGGGAAAGTGACACCTTAAGTAAGATAAGTAAGGAACGTCGAAAGAGTCGTAGTTCTAGTGCACCCAAGACCAATAGGCGAAGGACTCGTAGTTCTAGTAAATCTAGAAAACCTAAACGATCCAGTCACAGTCCAACTAAAGTTAAAAAGGATCGGCGTAGAAGTCGTAGTTTGAGCAAATCTAGAAAAGACAAGCGACGAAGGAGTCGTAGCCTAAGCAAGTCCAGAAAGCACAAACGAAGTCGTAGTTCTAGTAAGTCGAAGAAGGACAAGGCTAGTAGCCGTCGTCGTCGCTCCAGATCGAAAAGCTCCAAACGCCGTAGCCGTAGTTGTGAAAAATCTGGCAAGCATAAGTATGACAAAGCAACCGCCAAGCGTTCTCGTCGTTCTGTTTCCTCCACATCTACTCGCTCCTCCTCCAACTCAAATTCCTCGAGAATCCGAACTCGGAAAGAGTGAGACTCACGCTGTTCTCCACCTTTGATTTCACAAATAAAGTTATAATTAATTTCAGTCTCACCTAACTGATTAACTAATTGATTGTAATTAAACCTTTTCATTTTTATGACTGCCATGCGTGTGAGGAGAGAATTTTTGGAAAAGGCATCTTATCATATCAGTTGCGATTGGTTGCGTTTGACGTGTGAGTGAGTGGTAACGCAGTGGCGTTGAGCTGTAGTGCGTTGTGTAACCTGTGACTGTTGCGGCCGGTGGCAAATGTTAGAAAATGAGTGAGAAACTGTCGAGGAGTCATTGGAGCCGATCCAAGCAGAAAATCTTCGATTCGTTGAACATAGCGATTGTGAAGGGTAATTAATTAATTGCAATCGTTGTGCGATAATAGTATTTGTTTCCGCCATTTTGCTGGCAGTATTTAACAGCGAATGGGAGGCAGGGCTAAATTAGTCTGTCTTTTGCAACGAAATCGAACTTACCTCAATTGTTCCATTTATTTGTTGGCTATTTTCGCATCAGAATGATCAAATTGGTAATTGATTTAAGATTGAACAAATCGTTCTATAAAAGTATTTTAGCTAATTAATTTTAACAGTATTTTTTAAAAATCATTTTCCGTTCGTATAATTCCAGATTTTGTTAAGTGCGTTGTGCTCCATGGCGTTAGCGGGGTATGCGTCCCATGGTCATGGTCATGGCTATGGCCATGCCGTTGGAGGACAAGGACACGGCGGCTATGGTCATGCCGTCAGTCATGGACATGCGGGTTATGGACACGGTGGATATGGTCATGGGCATGGGCATGGATATAGGCGTCCTTACCATGGGTGGGCCAATGTGAACGTTTGGCAAAACCCCCACGCCTACCAGTATGGTCTTAACGAACAGGGTAGTGGGTAAGGGAATTTAAAAAAAAACATACTTAAATACTAATTAGTCGTTTAATTAATTAGCTGATTCTAGTCAATTAAAACTTAAAAACATATTTAAAAATAATTGCTTAGATACAACAAATTCATCTGGCAAGGAGCTGATTTCCATCATGCACAGCCAGTCAAATATGGCGGATACTGAAACCGTATTACCAGCCAATTTCCCGTTATCCTAGAAATACAGCCAACTAACCAACACTGCTGTCAAAATCCAGATTTTATTTGAAAATACGAGAATAAAAAACAAAACGTTTCAACAATAAAAAAACAAAACTCTAGAAAACAAAGTTGCGTAAAAGGGAATCTACTCTGTCACTGGCTGAAGCCAGTAACTCCGCCCAGTTTCCTCGTCCTTGACCTTTCCAGTGACAGGGTCAAGACTCAGCTTGACCTCATTACCAGACCGACGCTTCTGTTTCGATTCCCTCTTCTTAACGATTCTTTCATTCACTTTGTTACCATTTGGCTCCGAAACAACAGGAACTTGCTCACTGTAGTGTCCATGACCCTTAAGAAAAATCAAAGAATGTCAAGGATATTTTCATGCTAACGTTCAAAATAATGGATTAAAACGTACATGACCACCGTCGTATCCTCCGCCTTCTCCACCATGGTCACCACCGTAGCTCTTGTCGGCGTGATTGTAGTCGTAGTAATGCTGTGTTAGAAAGGAAATTGGCAAAATATCTTAAATTATTTCAATACTTTTAAATTATTATTATTAATACGTTTGAATTTTTTTTTAAATATATATTTACCTCGCCGTATCCTCCATATTTGTCACCCCATTTCACCTGCAATAGGAAATCAAAAGTGTTTCAATATTTTAATTCACAATTATGAAAGTATTTTGATAAGGAAACAAATTGGAAGTTAAGGACGAGCGAAATTTTCTCTAGGCAGATTCTAAAATACAATTGAAAACGTTGTGCCTCGAACTTACTTTCGTCTTGAACTTCCAATCATGTGCCTTTTCATAGCGCTCTTGGAAGTGATGGTCATTTCCACGACGGTAGCCAAATTCATAGTGACCGTAGTCCGGATTATGAGCGTATCTAAAAAATGTCCGAGAAAACGATTATTTACCTTCCCTTGCCTCACAATGCCATCAACACGCTCGAATCGTTGCTCCCAAGCGTTGGGCGTCTCTTCGACGTGACCAATCTCAAATTTCGTGGGACTGAACTTCGTTTGCCAAATATCCATCCAACTGATTCACATTTAGTAAAAAAAAAACGATTGATGATTCGGCCGTGGGCCAATCGGAATGGTTAACTTACTGGAAATACCCATTCCCATGAAGTCCGGGACCGTGACCTAGTCCTCCGAAGTCATGACCATGTCCATGGCCCGTGGCAGACTCTTTTTGGTCAGTTGACGTTGCCATTTGGAGATTGTCTAAAAGTGCAATTAATAATTAAAACAAAAGCAATTAGTACAAATGAAAAACACAAGTAAATGTGTTTTTGAAACCTCCAAGTGACGGGGACGACGATTTGACTCCTCGCGTCCCTTCTGCCCGTGACCATTGGTCTGTAGTCCTGTCAACTGGATTGCTGCCATGGACGACCATGGTGAGACACAAAACAATGAAATGCCGGTACATCGTTGACAGAGTGTGTTGTCAGGTGACAGAATGACATCCCTTTTATAGCATGACAATTTTAATTTCATGTCCTCAGTGTCAGGTTCAAGGTTCAATCAAGCGTGACATTTCTCATCTCACAATAAATAACAAGACTTTTTCTTTTCAGAAAGGCCTCAACGTAAGCGGCATTGAGCTCTCCAACAGTTAGAAAGTTTAAATGAAAGTTATGATTTTACAAAGTACGAGTTCCAAATTAAGAGATTTAATCATGCGCTATGCCCTTATCATCGATTTCTCACCAATAAACCATTAAAAAGTATAACTGTAACTTTTAGTTTGCATGAGCTAAACATTATATAAAATAACAACTCAAAATTATAAAGTATTTTCTGTAAATTGGGTGAATAACTAATAATAGGTAATTCATTAGAAAATATGTCAATTAAATTTACATGAATCGACGGCATGGCAAAAGGGACGAAGTTAGTTGGAACTTTCCTGAGCCTTTTCCTGTCGTTTCTTCATTGAAGCTAGGGCACGCTCCCGGAGGTTTTTTTCGAGTTCTTCACGATTCTTAGAATTTTCTCCATCCCCATTTTCTGAGTCTTCCATTGAGGAAGAGCTTTCAATACTCTTCACTTCCTTCTGCTTGACTTTCTTTTGCTTCTTATGCTTCTTGGACTTCTTTTTCTTCTTCTTTGATTTAGGGCTGGAGGGATCGGATGAACCTTCTCGTGAATGTCGTCGCTTCTTCTTCTTCTTAGCTTCAATCGTATCCGCCTCGTCTTCTGTTGAAGCTGAACTAGATTCTGAACCACTAGCTGAATAGCTCTATAGTCACCAGAATAAAAAATTTAATTGTTGGTAGTCGTACTTCATACATATTATTACGAGTAACACAGACTGAAACTGATTTATTCAATGTACCTGTGACACTAATTTGGGTTCTTCAATCACCCTTCTTGGTTGCCGATCGTCCTGACTAATTTCCGAACGGTGTCGGACATGAGCCTGGTCGGCAGATGGACGCTGCTTCACATCTTGTGGACTCGTATGACGACCCCTTTCTCTGTCAACTCCGCTCCGTGACCTTGAATTTGAATCCGTGCTATTTCTTTCTCGCTCCAACCGGTCACGCTCCCGCGCCGCATCAATTAACTGTTGAGGAGTTGGACTTGAGCGTCGCTCAACCCTTTCACCCACTCGTCGGTCTCGGCGACTTCGGTCGGAAATTTCTCGGTTCCGATCTCTCGTCTACAAACATAAACACGGGACTCTGAGTCTGAGCAAAGAAAGCAAACAAATCAACTTCAATCGAAACAGAGCGATTGAAATACAACAAACCTGGAAATCACGTGGCGGAGAGCGGGAACCACTTCGGCTTGAACGTTGTCTGTATTGTCTCCCATGTCTATCTGACTCACGATCACGGTCCGTTCTTCGATCACTGCCAATCAAAAAATAAAGTTAAAAGAATAAATAAACCCCGTGTTAGTAGGTGATTTGCCAGGTTTTAAACTAAAAATTCTTACTCGTCTCTACTGCGATTACTATTTCTAGAAAATGATTCATGTGAACCGTGGTTGTTCCCTCCAGTATCTCTGTAGTCCTTTTCTCTTCCGTGTCCTGGAGGAGAATTTCTTTCTTTCTTGATAGTGGGAAGAAAGTGTCCTAGGGTCCTTTCTACAGTTTCTTTGACTTTCTGTTTTTCTTCCTGCGTATAATTATTGTTCAATTATAAAAACAAAGCGTTACTGTACGTGTACTTGTCCAACGTAAAATTGTAAAATCGTAACATGTCTCTGCTTGATTTCTTCCTTTTTAGCCTCTATAATCGAAACAGGAATTCCCGAATCTTGCTCTTGTGCTGAAATAAGGAGATCCCATAATTCTCCAGTAAAGATCCTTGCATTCTTTCCGTTTAGAAACCCGGTCAAGTTTATCTGTATTCTTCGGCCATCTGGAAACTAGATTAATAAAAGTAACGTTTCCTTATTATTCCTTTTCTGAAAAACAATAAAAATTTTAAATGAATCAATTGAACTGCATCATACATTATCCGCTTCTAGTTGATTAGAAACAAATTCTACAAGCACATCATCGTCCATTCCAAGGAGTTCCATAATTCTGTTCGAAATCCATGGTTTGAGAACTTCGAGCTTTATTTTACTCATATCAACCTGTCAGTGGCGACGATAATTAATTTTTTTTTCAAAAGCACTTTGAATGCAATACAACTTAACCTTTTTGGAAATGGAATCAGCAAACTTCATCTGCTTCATCAGTTTCTTCTCCTTGTCACTGAACCGGTTGTCTTGCTCTGCCGAAGTACCCTGACAGAAAAGATACCGAAAATGTCATCAATTCTCATAACGTAGTAGCGAAGCGACCAATGGTCCGGTAATTACGTTTGAGCTATTTTACCCGAAAGTAACCAGCGTCACCCATTCTTCAAGCGTCAGTTCAAATGTCAAAGTTCAGTGATTACGAGTATCAAGTCTTCCGGCAAATTCGCTGCTAAAATTTGCAGAATTTGAAATTGAGATGATTTTTGGACTCCAAAAATTTGGATGGTTTCCGAATCCGAGGCCGCTGCTGGTATCTCGTGTAACACCGCCGCTAAGGTTATCTTCAAGAAAAATTGACTGCAACAATAATAATCGTTTCCTAACAATTTAAACGTTAAAATTAGCTTATCCTTAAGCACAATTAGCAAAAATCGCTTAATTTTTAAACAATTGTTTTTCCAAAAGAAATGCAATACTCAGTAAGTTTTAAAGGATTTTGATTTTCCCGCGATTTTGGCGGGAACAACTCCAAGCTCAACCCTAAACCAAACTAAACCTAACGCAAAAAAAAGGAAGCATCGAACATGCTTTCACTTCGATTTCCCTTTCAGAAACTAATTTTAATTGACTTTTATTAATTTTAATTATTTTAAATGTTAAACTCTCAAAATAAAATTTTATAAAAGTAGAGGCGTCCTTCATTCAGCATAGAGGCTGCTGCGGCATTTCCATTTGAACTTTTCAACATTTGCTTTTAGGGGATTGCAAAAATCCGTCGTCAGTCAATTTGACATGGACATCCCAATGCATGAACAATAACTGCTCTGAAATTTTGCTATTTAAAAATCGAGTGGTGCACAAGTGATTAATTGAAGATCATAATTCAGGCAGGACTGGAATCGACCATTTCAATTTCCAGAAGAGGACTTTCCGGTGGGGCCTTCGGTGGGAGCTCTAAGTGGGACAGACGGCGCTCCACGTCAACGTGCTGGAAGTTCTGGAGAAGGTCCTTGACAAGGGCACCGTAGGCGACGGGGTCCATGTTCTGCGACAATTTGTATATTAGGAACCAATCACCGTAGTTGACCAGTTCGCAGAGCGATTTGGCAGCATCTTTGTGGAGGAACCTTGTTTTTCGGCAAATTAACCACACTCGAAACCGTGGAGTGAAGAAAGTAATAATTCGATAGATGATACCAAGTATCGACAGTAGCAAAACCATCCAGAACCAAAACCTAAAAAACCAAGAAAATACTTCATGTTAATTATTTTCTTCTAATTAACCCATTTAACCCCTACCACAAGAAGACATAGACTTTTTCGTTGAGGATGTTGATTGGCAGTATACAGAGGATGTCGTGCTGGACTTTTCCAAAGGCCACGCCCCCCGTAGCAATGCGACACGCTGTGACGGTCGGAAATATTCGCGCAAGTGCGTCGTCCCGCATGTACGGCCTCATTTGCGTCAAATTAATTAATTTCAGCCCATATTTTGAAAATTCGTAATTGAGGAAGTAGTCTGTAAGGTAGATGTTTGCCACAATGTTTCCCAGGTTGAGGATCTCACAGACGAAGTGCAGGAAGGCGTAGCCCGAGTGGTAACCTGTCCAAAAATCCATTAAATGTTAATTGATTATTACATAATTATAAGTTATTATAATTTTTTTAAATATTATTAATTTGCCTCGGTTATTTCCAAAGTACCAAATAATTTTGGTCCTTTGCTTTGCTTTCTTCTCATCTCCCAACATTGGTAGGTTCAAGTCTCCCACGAGCATCTTAATGCGACCGCCCTCTGCTTTCTCCCATATCCAATGAGGATAGTAGAATAGAATTGCTTGAAAGCCCAATATGATCCAGACCCACTGGTAGTACGTATGGTAAATAATGTCTTGACCTTTGACCTCTGGCTGGACACCAGGGTGAATTTCGTTTTCCTTTACGGGCTCATAGGCCCACTTTCCCTTTTCCAGCTTTCCCCGAGTGAAAGTCGAGTGAATGAAACAGTACTGATCGGCAATGGCCTTGACATCTGAAGACGACATACAGTTGATTGGGTCACCAATGTAGAGCTTCGAGGTGATAAGTATGGAACATGCAACGAGTACTATTACCGTCCTGGAAAAACAAACAAAATCGCTGTTCAGCTACGTTTTGCAGCGATCGATCGATCATCTGGGAGTAGCAAGTAAAAAGACAGAAGAAAAAACGCTGACAGATCTTGGTGTCCATTTCTGAAAATCTGTCTTTTTGGCGTCTTTTGGTCTAAACAATATGGAGCTCTTCAGTTCTTGCAAATTAGTCATCGCTAAAATTGACAAATTCTCAAGACTATTCTAATGAGCTTTTCAAAGATGTCTTTTGTTATTTGGAGCAGATTTACCAGACGTAGTGCGTCCGAAAGATGACGTTGTCCAAGTAGATCTTTCGTCGATTGTAAACAATAACACTTCTAAGTGGGCCAAGGAGAGGATTCGGTAACATTTTAGGGACAAAGGGTCCACAGTTTCAAGACCCTACTTCAAGAACGGAAAATCAGGAACCCCACTACCTTTCCAGTGTGCATTTTGCACGGAAATGTGAAGCGAATTGGAGCCAAGTAGTAAAAGCGTGCCCTACTTTTCTACTTTTTTGCAGCTGCCGTTGCGTAGAGCTCAATATTGATTCGGGAAAGGAAGTCAACTTTGGAGCTTTTCAAAAGGGTTGTAGATTCTTTGCAAAAAAAAAAGAATCGGAGGCGTTCAGCGATTGGCTGAAGATCATTCTCAAGATGTTGTTAGCAGTTTCCCAGAAGTTCATTTCCCCGACGCGTCATAATGGACCAAAATAATCTGACAGTTATGCCACCCGAATCTGCATCTTACAACACGTCGAGGAATTTCTCAGATTTTTAAAAAATCAGCAATTTTCGCTTGCAAGTTTTTATAAGATCGACAAGTCCAGGCAAAATGTAAAAACAAAAATCCTTTTGCTAATTAATTGAATGAGTCGAAAATTCTCCCAATATGATTACTTGCAACATTTCAAACATGCAAATAGCATCTTTGCTTGCATGCACGTACGTTCAGCGTGACAGCATTATGCTGTCAATATTCAGCCATAAGACTAATGTGACGTGAAATTAAGATTTCTTCAAATGGAATTCGTTTCCAGTAAATGCTATTGCACGTAACGCTGCTTTACCTTCTCTTTGCAATTTTTTATTGGAAATGTTCAATAAAAATTTAATTTATAATTTATGTCAAAATTGTGCAATTTATGCATTTTTTTTTAGGTAAAATCAAAAGTAAAGGCGTGCAAAATTGATTCTAAAATGCACGAGTTGCACAAAATTTTCACCGTTTATGTTTATAAAAAGTGAAAGCCATGTTACTTAAGGTCAAGTGGGTGAGATTGTTTGGGTAATTATGCTAATTAAAATTACACTTGTCATTTAGTAAGTGTTTTTGAATAACAAAAAAGTTACTTGGTAATTGAATGCTTATCAATTGCTTCGTGGGATATAGCGGCTATCTCGGTATGAATGAGATGCACTCATTCATTCTCATGTTATAAAATGATTTCCGAAGGATTACATTTTTTGCATCGCTCTACTAAGCACTTTATACTAACTTCTGAATTGTGATTGTTCAGCATGTGCACTTAAAGTGGTGACTGGTGACTTAACTGTTAGCTAACTTTAATTAGTTAATTACTATTGTTTAATAATCAAAAAGAGTGTTTTCAGGTTCACGGCCTTTACTGTCTGTCACTGTCATTGTTTTGTGAATGCTAATAAAAAGATGCCAACGCAGCTGTTCTAGAACCTTTGCCTTTGAACAACGTCATCCCATGGTAAAGCCCATGTGATTAACTAGATTTACTTAATTACCTAAACCGTAAGAGCACTTAGAGACTGATATCAGAACCCTTCTGTTCTTAAGTACCCCTCCAGCCAGATGCGTAGCGGTCACCAAATATGTGGACTCCCATTCGTCACTTCTGCTCCTCCCATGTCACACTTCTGAGGTAAATCTTTTTTTTTTGGAAGAGGATGTTGACAGGTATTAACTTATTTCACGGTTTCTTGGAAATCGCTGATCGCTGTTATAATGACGCTGATGAAGTTTTTGCCAACTTTTATTTCCCCTCAGGTGGCTCATTCAACTTTTACGGAGAGGTTATGAGAGGTCACTTGACGGGGATGACGTGCGCTCGAACCCTATTCATGAAAATTCCAGTACGCTCCACTCCAGGCTTTTCCGACACTGGAAAGAAGCGTCTTCCAATGATGTGCTGGGAGAGAGGCGGCCACTTCTGAGGGCGACGCTCAAGTCATTCCAGGTTGTGATTATTCTCTGCGCTGCTCTGCGTGTCTTTGATACCTGTTTTTTACTGTAAGGGACTGAATAGAAAGGTTATTGCGATTTAATTAGAACGATTAATTATTGTAATCGTTTTTATACTAGTACTTTGGAACGAGTACTACTTGGAGAGATTTTACAGCGGTTGGTTTCCGACCCGGAAGACAAGGACGCTGCAACAGCTTCGAAAATTCAACTCACCGTAATTATTTTTGCACTTTTAAGTTTATTTAGACTGGTTCTGAGCAGTCTCTACTACTATGCGCTGGAGGCGGTTGGAAGAAAGCTACGGATCGGCCTCACTTCGCTGCTTTATGACAAGGTAAATGCTATGTTTTCATTTAGTTGTAATATAAGTAAGTAGACGCTGTTATGTTTTTAGAAGAACATCATTTCATTGTTTTTTAAAACGTGAATCGTTTTTGTTTTGTTTTCAAGCTACTTAATTTAAGTCAAAAGTCCTTGCGAGACATTGGCGCTGGCGGTGTCATCAACCTGGTGTCAAACGATGGTGCAAAGCTGGAGAACTCCTATGAAATTTTGACTGTCTTCATTGGCCCGCTTCAGCTTTGTTCTCTAACTTGGATTGTTTGGACCCACTTTGGTGTCGCATCGATTGCTGGCTTGACGGCCATTGTCACCCTGGGCCTTGTCCAGAGCTATATGGGTAAAATTGGAACCAAGTACAGAGCCAAAGTTGCCTCAGCTTCAAGTCACCGAGTCAAACTGGTTACACAAATAGTAACAGCGATTCGCACCATTAAGATGTACGCCTGGGAAGTACCATTTGCCAAACTAGTCGGAGATGCAAGGCGGTAAGCTACATGTATTATAAGCGAATTTATCGTAAATGTCTTAAATGTCATGTCAATGTCAAGTTACCTAAATTGAAATTTTAGGAAGGAGCTGGAACTAATTCGTCAATCTCATTTGCTTCGAACGATCGGATGGTGCTTCTACAGTTGTACCTCAACTTTGGCAATGTTCTCTACCATTATTGCATATTTAAGTCTCGGTCACAGTTTAACAGCTGAAAAAGTGAGGTTCTCTTAGTTTTAGGTTGCAAATTCGGGTTTAGGATTTTTTCAAGTATATGTTTTTTTACGTAATTAAGTTATATTGTATATTTTTTAGGTATTTGTCTGCACAACAATTTATCAAAACATTGGAATGGTGCTCAACATTGACTTCCCAAAAGGAATAGCGCAGCTCGGTATTTTCCTGATCACAATTTCGCGGTTTCAAGATTTCTTACTCCTGGAAGAATGTCCGAGTCCTATGGAAGCGACTCCTGTTCGAAATGAGCTAATTTCTAACCGAAAATCTGGGAAAATATCCCTGAGAAATGTGACCATTGACCTCTGTGGTAACCTCGTCCTGGAGAACGCGTCACTGGAACTCAAATCTACAGAGTTAATAGCCGTCGTAGGAAGCGTTGGAGCTGGAAAAGTGAGAATAAATACTTAAAAGATATCAACAATACTACATGAACATCATATTGATATCGAAAAGTAATTTCCAGAGTACACTTTTTAATGTCCTTTTGCGAGAAATACCCCTTACGACAGGAAGTATAAACATAAATGGACGAATCGCCTATGCTCCTCAACAAGCCTGGCTCTTCCGTGGCACAATTCGTGACAACATCCTGTTTGGAAATACATATTGTCCTGAACGCTATGAAAAGGTCATTCATGCATGTGCCTTAGGTCAAGACCTCAATGCCTTCCCCCAAGGGGATGACACACTAGTAGCCGAGGGCGGAGTGTCATTAAGTGGAGGTCAAAAGGCCAGGATCTCGCTTGCAAGAGCAGTGTACTCAGATGCGGAGATTTACCTTCTGGATGACACACTGTCAGCCGTGGACCAAAAAGTTGGGCAACACATTGTGACATACTGTATCAAAGGCCTACTTAAAGACAAACTACGATTATTAATTACGCATCCATTACATCTCCTCCCAGCAGGGACAAGGGTTCTTGGAGTTGAGAGTGGAGCCCTCAGGGAAATACCATTTGACTCGACCCTTGCCCCTCACAAAATTACGGTTCGGGATTGCGACGAAGATTTAATTGAGCACCAAGCCTTACGAATCTCAAATGAAAAATATTTCGACGACTTGAATGGAAATGTTCCAGGAGAACAGAGACGCAGTTCGGACCTGGTTCCTATGAATACTTATAGGAAGTATTTTTGTGCTAGTTCAAAAAATTTAAGATACTTGACTGTATTTGGTGTGATTACGATTATTGCGCATGTTTGTCAGACCGGAGAGAATTATTTTCTTAAATTCAGGTAAGGATGACTTTAGATGTGTCTGTGATGTGTAATTTAGTACTTATCAATCAGTCAATGTTAATTTTATTGTTTGTATGTTGATCATTAGTTGGTGTTTTTTTCAGTGTTACTGAAGGCAGCTCCTTCCGTTTATGGAGTTATGGTGGTCAGCTCCTAGCAATTTTATCTGTGATATTTACCGTTTTGCTCACTTCCAATCAACACTCTTCCAGTTTTTTAAAAATAATTCATTTGAACAGTGTTCGAATCTACGACTCCATGTTTCTCTCCGTCCTTAACGCTCATATTAATTTTTTCACGGACAATTCGGCTGGATACGTCATCGAACGGTTTGCTAGAGATACGTTCATGCTGGACGAAGTCTTTCCTTTTAGCATTTTCTATGCCTCACATGTAAGTGTAGCTGATTATTTAATTATTTAGAAATAATTACTATTTTAGTTATTTATTTAATTGTGTATTTTTTGTGTGGGTATAGATATTGCAAAAGTACATTGCGTCGTTGCTCCTCTTCCTCGTATCTTCCTTCCATAGTTCGATGATCATTCCCTTAATCTGCGTTCTTTATGGAGTCTACCTTTGCCAACAATTTCAAATTCGTTCGTGTCGAAGTTTGAATCGACTTGAAGTCGAAGGTAACTTAAATTTTATTTAATAAAAAAAATTACTTAATCTTAATTACTATTTTTTCGTTTTAGCGAGAGAATCCATTGCTACAGATTTAAATTCTTCTTTCCATGGTCTCATTACAATTCGTGCATTTGGAAAGCAAGAGAAATTGCGTGATCAATTTAGAAGTTTTTTGGATTACTATTTTTGGATCAATTTCACTAAATTGTCGGTCATTTGCCTCACGTCGGCTGCGATTGACTTCATGTCTCTTGCCATAGTAAATCTCTTCATACTGATTACCATCTTCGCTTCTGGTAAAAAATCAATTGAATTATATTTGTATTAATATTTTAAAAAAATCTCTTTCTTTTTTGTAGATAGTGGGAGTGGCTTGTGCTATGGAATCGCTCCACTTGTGACTTTGACGCATGCAATTGGTTGGGCTGCTTCCCAGTTCCACGTCATTGAATCTCAAGCGAAGTCAGTTGAAAGCATATTCAAAATATCGGAAGTCAAAGGAGAGGTAAGTGGCGAAGGGAACGAACGACGCCCTCCGGCAGATTGGCCTTGGAAAGGAAAAATTACCTTTGTAAACGTGAATCTCACGCATCAGCCTGGACGACCAGTTTTGAAAAATATCAATTTCACGATTTATCCTGGAGAAAAGGTAATGAAAAGTGAAAGACAAGGATAATGAAAAGTAAATATAAATAAGAGTTTCGAAACGTTTTCAGGTCGGGATAATTGGAAGGACTGGTGCTGGGAAGTCTTCGCTCGTGGCAGCTCTATTTCGCCTCCCTGAACCCACCGGAGTTATTTTAATTGATGGTCTAAATATACTTGATTTACCATTACGTGATCTCCGTCCACGCATTTCAATTATTCCGCAAGATCCAGTACTTTTTGAAGGTACGGTTCGCTCAAACCTGGATCCGTTCAACAATTTCACTGACGATGTACTAATTGACTCTCTTGGGAATGTTAACCTTGCACATTTTACACACTGTGGAGGACTGGGGATGGAGGTAAACTTAATTCAATTGGATAATTGACTAACTGGTGATTATTAACTTGCCAAAATTTCTGGCAGATTCAGGACGGTGGCAAGAATTTGAGTGTTGGTGAGCGACAGTTGCTATGTATGGCACGAGCCCTCCTGCGCAAGAACAAAATTTTGGTTCTCGATGAAGCAACGGCGAATGTCGACCTTGAGTAGGTTTTTTTAAAGATTTATTTTGTGTACTTTGATGATCCTGATTTTGGAGTATTTTGATTTTTCAGAACAAGTAGGCTTATTCAAGAGAAAATCGGGGAGATATTTGCCGATTGCACGGTTCTCACAATTCAGCACCGTCTTACCTCGATTTTGCAATATGACAAAATTCTTGTACTGGACGCTGGGGAAATACTTGTAAAAGCGAAACGTGAAACTAATAATCATGCCTTATTATATAATTTGGAGTATTAGCGGTTAATTAAAACCTTTAATTTAAAATTACTTTCAACAGGAGTTCGACACACCGGAAAGGCTCCTTCGAAATCCTGCCAGTTACCTCAGTCAGAGAATTTCGCAATCAAGGCCCTGACAGGCGTGTTTTAGATCAACTTAAATTCTAAATAACATTTTTAATAACTCAAACAAATCAAGTCCATTTTTATACGAAGTGTTAAACGTCGACTACTATTTTTTTGGAATTAAAATTCACTTCTAAACGGTCTTCGTGCACTTTGATCAAATCTGTCATTTTCAGCGTCGCTCGAATTTGCAAGTATCCATGGCAGCGCTACCTTACGGCAGCGTCGCTGAATATTGTTGAGATACTTTGCGTCCATTGCCCCGACCTTTTTTCTCTTTTATCTTCAGTTCAATTTGCGCTTCCGCCGAGGTCAGTCGTCGTTTTGAGCGCTCTACAAGTTACTTTCAACAATCAATAATTTTTTTTTTGGATCTTTGACGTAATTACTTTAGCACATCTTAATTAAGTTAGTTAATTTATTGTTGTTCTACTAGTTTAAATTGTAGAAGAGTACTAATTACTACACGAAATCCTATTTTTTTCTTGGTACAGGTCATTGACCTCTCCTCTTAGTCATGATGGCCCGTTGGATTTTGTTGATGACCTTGGCACTCATTGCCACCAGCATGGCACAAACCATGGAGGACCCAAAATGTAAGAATGGTGAGAAATGTGTTGCTATTGTTGCACCTGCTACTACGTGTACTAAAGCCGCGGGTAAACCGACGGGAAAAGATAATCCTACTACTGACGAATCGACTGCTGCTGAGGCAAACAAGGACCGCTGCGAGAGCGGCAAATGCGTTCCAGGAGAGGAAGGTGATACGGAAGGCGTCTGCGTAAAGGAAACAGTCGTTGTCCCACCAGGCACAGGAGATGATAACACAAACATGAATACAACAACCACAGAAACTACTGGAACTGGAACCGAAACAACCGAAGCTCCACCTGGATCTGGGTCAGGGTCATTGGCCTCATCGATGGCAGCGGTGGGAGCTCTCCTTCCACTCGCCCTTCTCCGTCCCATGCACTAACGACCAAGACAATTCAATTACTTTACCACTCAACCATCCTTAACGTTTCCTTCCTCAATTCATTCTCATTCAAATTAATTGTGATTTATAATAATTGAACAAATCGTGAATAATTAAAATGGTTTTCCAAAATATTTGGTCTCTTTTGGTTGGAGCGGGAAGTTTGGAGGAGTTTTTCATTGCATCTCATCTTTGGCCTCTTGTCATCTGGGTTCACTTTTTCAATTTGACTTTAGTCTTATTTTCGGATAGTCAATTTGTGGTGGAGTGGTTCGTTCCAGTGTCAAAATCAGCGCTTGACCAGTTGTCTAGTTTTGTCCTCAAAACGATTCTGGAAGGGTGAGTTCTATCACAGAAATTGGCAATGGGTGGGAGTTACGGAAGGGTTCCAGACCAAAAGATGCTGTTTTCATCGTAAGGATCTTCCAAACGGACAGGTCAAAGGTCATACAACGGGGATCTTTGTTGAGTTAGATAAGCGATTAAGGAAGTTTCACATGATTGAATCGAAAGTTCGTTTTTTCATGCGCTTGTGGGGTTAGGTATAAGTTAATCGTCATTTTCAAAAAGCAACGCAAGTCGGAAATCCAGTGCTTATAGGAGCAATAATTGTTTGCTTCCGATTGTTGCAGGTTATCTGAAGAACTCCCGGGAAATTTATGTACTTTGGAAGCGGAAGGATTCTGAAGACTAGACGTTGTAAGAAGTTGCATAGGAATAAGGGCAGGAGAAAGCAAGAGCAAGCCCGGGAGGTCGTTGTGGTATGACAGCACAGTGTTTCCGAGCAACAATTTATCAAAATGCTGGATACTACAAAGAAACCACCTCATCATGGATCGAAGGATAAGGAGCCGGAGCCAAAACAGCAATTGACGACTGTTCGTAAATCTGGACCCGGAACTCCCGTCCTCAAGCGCTTTACATCGGAGTCGCAGTCCAAAGTACAGACGCTTTTCGATTATGTGCCTCAATCGGTGGAGTCGGTTACGTTATTTGGTCCGTCAACTACCGATCACACATGTGTGGACCCCCTCTTCTACGCCCTCGGACTCAAGTACTCGAACGGTATAATTCAGGGCTCAAATCAGCGATGCATTGCCCTCCTAAAGACACTCAAGGAGTATATTAACTCCTTTGTTACACTGGAAGGGAGAGACTTTCGTCACGACTTTGTGACGCAACTGAAGATAAACTTGAATTTTCTGAAGAAATGTCGACCATTTGCCGTGTCCATGGAAAATGCAATCGATTACTTCAATTCAAAATGTCATGGGACGTCTGATAGTTTGGAAATGAGTGAGAGCGTCATCAAGACTGAGTGGACGGATTCTCTAAATGAATACCTGGAGGGGATAATTAAGGCCAAGGAAGCAATAGTTGAAAAATCCATGGACAAAATCCAGAATGGAGACACAATTTTAGTGTACGGTTACTCGGAAGTCATCTCCGACATTTTGGTTGCGGTCAGCAAGCAAGGTACAATTAAATTCTCTCTAGTAATCATTGGCGATCGACCGCTGGCTCAAGAACGCAAAGGAAAAGGGCTTGAAGTTGTGAACTTCTTAGATGAAGATTTCGTCACCTCCATCACTTACACCTCGATTACTGGACTCAGCAGTGTCATCCAGGCCGTGACGAAGGTTTTTCTAGGAGCGCATGCCCTGCTGACAAATGGCGGCGTCTTGGCCCACGTGGGTACAGCACAAATTGCACTCATGGCTTCTGCTCATAACATACCAGTCTTGGTCTGCTGTGAAACGTACAAGTTCCGTGACAAGTCACCTACCGACTCCTTCTTTCATAATGAACTGGGATATGGTTTTGGAAAGATCCAGAGTCTCAAGGGCAATGGAGGTGATGCACTGGAGGAAGACGAAGCGATCATAGCAGCTCTACAGCGAGAAGGGCTCTTGCTGACCCCTGTCATCAAGTATGATTTGACGCCACCAGAGCTTGTGACAGCCGTTATCACGGACGTGGACATCCTTCCATGCTTGAGTGTTCCAGTAGTACTAAGAGTCCAGGAAAGCCGTCCTCATCTCACGGGGAAATTTGAAAGGTTTTAAAATTATTTAAATGAGAGGTAAATTAACTGATAATAAAATTACTGCTAATTTCTCCACATCTTATACTCCTGAGGCTAGAATGATTCATAGTAAATGTTGAAGTTTGAAGGTACGTAATCTGCAACAAATTGCTTCATTTCTTCTTTCCCTATCTAGTACGCTGCAAATTTGTCTACAAAAAAAAGTCTGCATCTGTCGGTGATTATTTTATTTCGCTAGAAAGTGGTACTGCGACTAGTGTCAATAATTTCTAAACGAAATCATGAAGTTTAAGTTATTAATATTGATTAGCGTAATCGCTTGTATCACTCCCGGAGACTCCGTCAGCTTCCTTCCAACATGGTTTGGAGGAGGGACAAAAGCAGTATCATCACAGTCATCTACAATTCCACCTTCAAAACGTAATACAAAAATTGAGATAATTTAAAGCAGATATAAAGTACACTATAAAGTTCCCTGCTCATTTCGTTCAGCGTTACTGGTTTCACCCACAATGAGCACAACCACATCACCAAGCACGGGACTTTCAGGAAGTATATCATGTTGGTGGACACCTTGTAAGAATCGATGCCCAGGAAGCGCAAAAGTAATAGGAGCAAATCGTTGCGATACCGGAGGATTCAAATTTAATTGCTGCAATTGATGAGATATGGATTTTAATATTTGTCAAACCTGTCCTTCGCTAAAATCAAAATCAGCTAGCGGAAACTTCAGATAGCGTATTAGGTACTAATTCTAGCTAGGTTTAGTTAAGTCAGTTAATTAAGTATTAGATAAAGGTTAAATGTGATGATATTTAAACATTAAACTCCGCATAAGAAGACTAAAGGACGGCTACTCGTTTAAAAGAAAATAGCGGCAACATGTCGCACGACTACTGTTTCGCTCCAGCAGCGGGAAGCGTCGTCTCTTCAGCTTTGTAAAAAAAAATGTTTTAGATTTAGGCACTTCCTTTTGAATTTTCGCTCAGTTGCCATTGCACAGAGGCAGTGACTAAAGCCGTCCGAGTTATGGGTCCATTCCAACCGCAAGATTCTTCGAAGTCGAGCGCTGAAATAATGCAATTTACGGAGGTTGGAAACTATTACAAAGATTGGTTAGTGTAATGAAACAAACCTGCTCCAACAAGGTACTCTACGAATTCCTTGACCAGGTCGCAAACGATCCACACGCAAACAGTATCAACTGGGTTTCTGGAGATCCTCTGCATTAACTGAAAAAAAAGCGAGGATGCAAAAATCGTTTCTTTCAACACCTTCTTTAAACAAATGATGATGCGTACACTCCGGACAGTTGAAAAATTGAGTCCAGAATGGAGGTAGCATAGAAAACGTTGAGCCTGACTCGCATCTATATCCATTGCATTGGCAAGAACTCTAGAGCAGAAAATCCAAGCGTCTAACTTCAGCTTTACAGGTCAAGTTAAGTTGTATGTTAAAACACTTACACCAGCTTGTCTTCGTCTTCCATCTCCTTTTCAATTGGACCAATTGAGCAGTATTTGTTTTCAACTGTTTGTTCTTGGATTGGATCGCGAGAAGTATCAGGCCCAGGCCCAATATTTTCGCGGCGTTGACGACGTCCATCAGATTCTAAAACATTGAACGACAGCAAAGCATTAATGTTTGGATAGACAGAAATATCATATTTAAAACCAACCTTCCTCAGTTGATGCAAGTTTGCGCTTTCGACTAGAAGTAGAAACATCATCGCATCGAAGCAGATTAATGACAACTTGCTTTGAAATCAAGCTAGCGTCTTTTTTCTTTGCAGAAATCGCAATTTCGTCATGTATTGCGATATTTCTGGCTTCTATTCTTGTTTCTTTGGTAAAACTACCCGCTATTACTTCTGTTTTGCTAGAATTTCGGCATTTAACGTCGTCAATTACGTTTGGAGTCTCGGTAGGAAAGAAGCGTCGCCGAATCCGTATCAAAGTGCGTTCCACTGTGCAGGTACTTGTCATATTCTTGCTGCTGTCGCCGTGTCTTGTACGCGAATGCGATTTCCCCAGGATTCTAATTGGATAACGTAATCCTGACATACTGGATTTAGACCTGCTGAGATGAATTAATTATTACACCATATATTATTGACTTTAGAATCTTCATGTCAAACAATATCAAGGAGCCCCAATGTAAAATAAGGTATCCTTCCTTACGTTTAACAAAGTCCACTTATCTTGTCAAATGGGCCACAGGTCAGTTTTCAACTATTTAATAGCGAAGCGAGTAGAGTTTCTGCTGAAGACACTAATCAATCGTTAGATTAGAATTAGATTAATCGTCAAATAATTAATTGCTTTAAAATTAAGAAAAAGTACAAAGCGAGAGCTGAAAGGAAAAGGAATGAATGACATTTCATTTTTTGAGTAAGACAAACATCCCGCTCCTTAACATTCTTTGCAGAGATAAAATGAGTTTCCAAAAAATTACCCTTCGAACCTTTGCCTACCTGTAATTAATTGACAATTAAATCGTAATTCACATACAAAAGAAAGCACAGGTTTAATTCTTTTCGTTTGGTCATGTTTTCACGGCCTAAACGAAACGATGAATTACATAATAGGAAAATTCGGAGTAAGTTGGTTAATTTAGTATTACATAATTTAATATTTAGTTATGAAAATGAAAAAAAAACAGTTTCACTGTTTTTCTGCTGATACATTAGCTGATCAGCATCAATGCTGAATTAAGGACCCGTATAAGTGGTTGGCAATTAGATTAGTTACACACTTTTTTTTTTCTAATATATGTTGCAATAGTAGCGACAGTTAACATTTAATTAATAAGTTTAAGAGTAGTTAACTTAAACTAATCTTTTTATTTAACAAAAACTAGAAAAACAATTAAAGAGACTAAAACAGTAGACATTTTGTGAATCCGTGGATTTTCACTTTTTTTTTGTTGAAATAACTGAATTAGCATAAAATCCCATTTCCTAGTTTTCGTGTTTTAGAATTATTGTTTCTAGAATTTTGAGTGGCGTTGAGATGTAACAAACTTGAGAAAAGGAAAGTTTTGGAATTTGTAATCTTTGCATTTTTCTTTCATTGTTATCTTTTCTTTGCAGCTGCCGCCGCTATGTCTGCTTTTCTTTTGTTCTTTAAACTTTAAAAAGTGATTTCCCGAAGCATCCAGTGTGATTGAGGAGAGGGTAGGTAAGTAAAGAAGAGGAGTTAATTGTTAGTTTGTTAATTAATTAATCGAATAGTTGACTTGTACTTATTTGATGTTGTTACACAGATTGGACACGCTAAAAGCTAATTGTATCGGATCGGAATAAATAAGCGGTAGGTGTCCGTCACTCGGTTGGATTTCAACGAAGGGGGGCCTAGAATATCAGAGACGTTGCGCAGCCAGAAGAAGATTAGGTTTCTCTGCGCGAAAACTTTCAAACCTAACCTTCTTATGAGGGAAAAGCTGGCTGTAGCCCCCCTTCGTTGAAATCCAACCCCGTCACTCCCCACGAGTCACGATTCGAGCAGCTCTCGCAAACAACGTTAAATATCCGCTGATGAACTCAAGTTAATTATGCCACCACTGTCAGTTACTCTAAGTAAGTCAACTAGGACACTTTTGGGAGTAGGGACAAATGGACATTCATTGGGTGGGATTGAATCATGGGAGTGACCGACAATACGACAATGAATGTTTCGTACTTGTTTCAGAGCGAAAGAAGCAGGTCGAAAGACTCGAGGGCGCCTGGAACGGTATTTTGGAGCAACAGCAAGCCGAAGGAACCTCAAAAACAACGGACACGCACTTGATGTGCGCTGACGGGTGTGTCCCTGTGCATGGACCCCTCCTTGCGGCAGCTTCAGTCTTATTCAAAGAAGTTTTCACATCTCAGGTCTGGTCCTTACAACTAATAGTCATCTTCCTTGCTGTGTTAATGGATTCATTGCTCAGTCGTCTGGCCTCTCCAAATTACCTAAAACTACTTAATAATTTTAATGAAAATGGTTGCAGTTCTAATGTTTAAAAACATTGCAGGGGAACAACTATTTGGGAGTAAGAACTGTAATTCTTCCAGAATATAAAGTTCGCGAAATTTATTCCCTAGTTCAGTTTGTGTATTATGGGTTCGTCAACATCAGCTCTTTGGAAGACGCAGAGATACTCAAAGACCTTCTTTCTGTTTTTCAAGTAAATGTACCCAAAATCTCCGTAGACAGTAGTCGGGAAATGGATACCCGTGCCATTTTATACTACCAAGATGACTGTGAGGAGATGGATGATGTCTCTCTTATGACGGTTGGCTGTAATCAAATTATACCGCCCACGCAAGATTCAGAAAATTCAGCCATAGGATCTGTAGATCATAATTCTGGAACTGATGAGGACGAAGAGGAAGAAGTGAATACTACCGGAAAGGCATCATCCATGACAAAATCAGATTCAATGGTTAAAACTGTTTCCGATGAAAATCTCGAAACATTGATTAACGCCACAGTTAGAGCTAAGTTGATGGAGAAGTTGCAAAGTATTGTCGACGGTGATTCACTAATGCCGCCAACAACAGAGAGTACGAATCGCCCTGAAAGAATGGCAGATATTGGGAAAACTCCACTGTCGTCAAGGAAGGACATCAATAACGCTAAAATGGATTGCATATTAGCATCTACTACTAATTATGGAAACTGTGACGAAGGAAAGGAGAAGGAAGAGGTTATTTCACCAGCAGCATCAAACCGAGGGCTTAGAGCCCGCCCACTTCTTAAGCGTACCGTCCTTAATAAATCTGATAGTTCGGAACATCAAAACTCGAGCGAAGATGAATCTTCGCCTATCCAGAAAAAAGTCAAAAGTTCTAAAAGGCTGAATTCGCATGATTCAAAAACCACGCGATCGAACCGTTCGTATACTCGAAATTCCATCGCTGGGGGCAGTCCTAGAGCCACTATAGAATCAAAACAAGACAGAGAAAAAATGACGACGACAGTTGCGACAGAGAAGACTCGTGGAAACGTCAAAAAGGGGTAAGTCATTCAATGTTTCATTTACGACGAGATCAATGATCCTGAAAATACATGTGTGATGTATGAATAGAATTCAATAATTCAAATGTTTCAATTTTTAGTTTGAAGAAACCCAGCCTAGCCGAGGGACGTTCTACCAGGCGTTCAAATTCCTCTGCTCATAATACCTCAAATGAAGTTGACGTTCCAAACGTTGACGTGAAAGAGCATGATGGTCATGGAGGTAAAACACCCAGAACCCAAGTTCGTTCCGGGAATAAAGTAAGAGCTGATGACGAGAGCCCGACGCGAGAAATCTACGAGAAGGAAGTGCCAGCAGATTTTTACCAGGATTTCGAAAAGCTCTATAATAGTGGCCGAAAGTGCTTTGTCTGTGAGAAGGTTTACTCGGTAAGGGAAATTCAAAAGCACTTCAATAATTTGCTTTGATTAGTTTTGTCTTTGGCAGATTTTTTGATGAATGATAATGGTGTAAAATATTCCTATTTATTGGATATTCTAGGTTGCGAGAGCGAGTGAGTGAGAAGAGTGAGTAATCTGCAAAGCAAAGTTTTTATTTTTTGATTTTGATTTTTCAGACTCCAATGGATGCGTCTGCTTGTATTACGGACAACCATCAAATGGTAAGATGTTACTTGTGCTTCAGCGTGGCAAGAACAACTATGGGCCTTTACGAGCATTACCGGAAGAAGCATCAAAAGAATTCAAGAGAGAACACCGTTGTCTGTCCTTTTCCAGACTGTCATCAAGTACTAACGTTTCGCGCCGTCTCCACTCACTGCCTTGCCGTGCACATCACTAAGAAAAAATCAGTGAGCGGGACATCAGAGGCTTCAACCGTGACCAACCCAAATGATGTCTCCAAAGCTGATCAAACGCATAAGACTCAACTAAAAAGTACTTCGCCTTCTCAGATTGGAGTAATGACTGTCGTGGGTGAAAAACGCGTAATTACGAAGGCACAACCCGAAAAGGGAGAACTACTTATTAGTTATTACTAGAAATACTGGAAGTGGAAAACAGATTTCCACAAAATGAAGTATTCGAAATGAAATGAATTTTACGGAATGATTTGGAACGTCAGCAAAGAGTTTGAGGGAAGTTTTCTAATGAACAAACTCCTTTTCCATTACTTAAAACAAACCTTAAGAAGTTTCTAAACTTTATACATGTAAATAGTACATTTTATTTAACTAATGAGTCAAATATTTTGAACGCCTTTACTCTTACTGAAATTACTGACTTTCGATCTTAAGCGACTATTTTAATTCAGTTGTTACCAACTCTGAACTCGGTGGTAGAAGTCTAAGGAATACTTTTTCATTTTTAAGAAACTTGAGTAATTGAACTTAAACTACTTAAACTTAAGATACTTAAACAGATATTTATAATTTTATTTATATTAAAATTATTTCATTACATATAATTACACTCATTCAGCAAGCTTTGAGTGACTTGGTAATGTCGTTGAAATCAACGTCATTGAGATTCCAGACCCCTAGATCATTTGGTTCGAGTCGAATCGCTCGACCCCTACAGTAGAGCTGAGAAAATAAAAGAACGCAAGAATCATGGAGATCTACTGATGAAGTATGGTCATTCCAGTGCTCTGGCAAATTTTTGCAGTACTCTTCTACGCGTATTGGGTGCTGAAGCCCGTTGTGGTTTTCGTGTTCATACAGAACGACAATGGTTGATCTCCGTTGAGCTGATGATACTTCTGCTAAACAAACAAGTTATTTAAAAAATTTTTTTTACATTTTATCATCTTTTCACGTTTTGCATTGTAACCTATTTTGGAGCAATGTAGAATCGCTGCCGCTAGGATGACACAAACCACTTTCATTGTAATTAAGAAGCTCCGGGATTTAACGTCACTGTCACTAACTTAAACTCTTTTTTATGCATGAGCTTTTATCCCTTGTTAGTGTCTAGCAATTAAAATCAATTTCCGCTTAATTTACAAATTACAACCCATTTTGTGTTACAGCAGGAGCCATTATTACAATTAAAACTAATTAGCACGGTCGAAGGAAATAACTATTTAGACCTATTGTCTCCTTGCATGAATGGAAATACACGATTTTAATTTAATGAACGATGCTGCTATTTAATTTTTGTGACTCATTGCCTTGTGTAACCAACGAGGCAGTTGAAGTCATATCTTCGCTTAACAATTGTGAAGCGTCCTAGTATGAATTCTATTGAAAATGTGAAAAATGAGAATGCAAGTCCAGCCCAAAGGATGCTACTAATAAGTTTTAAAATTATTTTCAGCGTTAGTTGCTTATGACTCGATTTCATATTCGGCAGTTTCATGTCCTTGAAATCGTAATTTCCAAGACAAGCGTTTGTATCATACAACTTTTGCGGGTCGTTTCCGAAATACAAGCATTTTATGAAGGCATTATCCCACTCCAGGAACAGCCTTTCCCGGTATTCGGCCCATTTTCTATAAATTCCACTTTCGTGGATTCGGGCGTAAGCGACGGGGAAAAATCGTTGGCCGAAAGAATTTTTGGAAGTGACTGTTACTAGCTTTAGGGACAAATATGGATCGAGATAAGTATTCTGAAGAACAAAAACGTTTGAGAATTCTTTCATTAACTCCGTGAAGTGCAGCACTGTCGAATGGAAGCCCATTAGGGCAAAGTTTTTCGGTAGATGGTACGAAATGGGTTGTTGAGACGATTTGACCTTGGATGACCTAATGACGACATTGCCAATGTCCAAGTCAGTTTGGTAGGCAGCGACAAGGAGACCTTGGGAGGTTGCGAAAAACTGAACACGGTCTTTCAGCGTTGAATACAACTTGCTATCAGTTGAGGATAAGCGTCCGTTCCTAATTTGAGCCTGAATTAGATATTTAAGAATTGACGCAACTGAACCGGAAGTGAAGTTGATGCGTGCGTCGGTATTGAGAATCGGAAAGTTGGGTCGCAGTATAAGGTCATGCAACGTTTCCGGAGTCGTTTTGGGTATTTCACGAGTCAAGATGGAGAATAGAGCACCTTTGTAAGCACCGTTGAGGACGATGGATGCCAAGAGCCAAACAGAGAGTAGAACGAAGATGACATAATTTGAAGGATCCAGCATCAGTCGTGACCGGATTTTTAAATCACCGTGATCATAAAGAGGCATTGCCATTTGAACAAATCCTGTGACAAAGTGACTAGCAAGTTTGCTAAGACGTCTTAGAATTGACGACATCTTAAAAAGCTTTGGCTTCTTGTCTGAAAATAGGTGTCCAGGGAGCTGACGTCTTCCAGGAAGTGCTTGAAAAACACCGCTGCGATACCCTCGTCGCTGAAACAGTCGACGTCTCTGCCCTTGAAGAAGACGGTGGGCCCTTAAGGAACCGTCGACTTTGTATGAGCTGCCCTTTCCTGGAAAAAAGACTATCTTTATGCTAAAAACGGAAGCCAGGACGACTAGCGTAACCTTCTTGGCGGTGTCCGTTGCGCTGTCCAGGGGATTCATTTCAATTTCCGTTCCAGTGTGTTTGTCCAGCACGGTGACGAAAGTGTACGGTTCGAAGGCGTAACCGTTGGGCAAAAATTCAAAGTCCCAAGGATTCTCTAAGGTTCCAAGCAAAGTGTTTCGAACAATACCGAAAACGTTTGACGAAGGTGTCTCAGTATATTTCAGAGTTCCGTTAAGCAATTTCGTAACAATTGACTTGATAGAACAGATCCTCTCTTCTCCAAAGAACTGGCGACCAAGATGGCTGCAGTCGGAAGCACTCTGGAGAACGTCCAGGTCTGGATACAGAATCGCTTGGCCGTGAAGGTCCTTGCAAACGGTTTTCCACTGGAGAGCTATTCTATTCCAAGTCAATTCGTCAGTAGGTGTGGTCAATTTTACTAGCTTCTCGTGGCAGTGCGGACAGATTATGAAGATGCTGGCAGTTGATTTTCCGGAGACCGATCCAACATCCCGAGGAAAAACTGTCAAGTACACTGTGCTTGATGTAGATGCGGATAGGAGTTGAAAATCGCTTAGTTTCAGCATACTTTTACCGTTTGGAATAAAAATGACGCAAAATGTGGCCCTTGAGGGTCTGGGAGAGCATGCGAGGTCAACCGAACAGGTGGGTTGGGCACCTACAAAACCACTGGAATTGGCTGGAGATATCACTTGAGGTGTAGCATCCAGGATAAATGACGCTGGCTCCTGGAATGTGTCTAAAGTCAAGGTGGAGTCATTTTGGAAGCAGCCGGTTTCAAACAGTTCAGAATCAACGTAAAATGTGCAACCAAAAAAGATGGCATCAATTTCGTATTTTAGAAAGTTGTACGGAAAATTATCGTACGATCTAGTACGTTGTTGACAAACAGAAACAATCCAGAGAATAATTATCCAAGTTGTATTGAGTGCCATGTCCTTATGCCTTTCTTTCTTTCCAATACAAATGCAGCGTTCTTCAATATTCGTCTAAAGGGAATGAACAATCACTGCGGTTCACCTTTCAAGCCCTTTAAGTCATTTCTAAAAATTTTTTACAAAATTGCTGCTGTTATAATGTTCAATGCTCTCCATTTTCATTGCCTTCAGAAATTATTAAGGCACGATCAAAATTATGGCAAGTTTATAAGTGGCTTATCTATTTTTTTTGGATTTAAAATGAAAGGTTAAAGTTTCAACAATTGCCAACACGCAAGTATGATGAAAAAATGTATCAATCAAATCTAATATTAAATCAGTCAACCGAAACTGTGTATTTTATTAATTCAAAGCGTGAAAAGAATTGAAACTTTTCATTTAACAAAATAATGTTGGCCATTCTTTTTAACCACAAAAATTCCAAATCACGAAAAAAGTTTGCTTAGTTTGCACGCCAGCCATTTTTTTCTAAACAGTAAGTGGAACCTTTTTTAAACTTTTTCTTTCGTGCTACTATAACCAATCTTTAAAAAAAAAAATTGTCGTCAGCGCTATTTTCTCCTTCGGAGCTATGTATTGTATAGCAATCAGAATCACTTAAATAGTGTTACAGCAAATAATGTAAGGTTTCTGTTATGTCGTTGTTGGCATAATTGCGCTTCCGGTTCAGTTGCGTCGATTAAAAAAACGTTATTTTGTTACAAATTACGCGACGGTAGCATACGGACGCGTGCCAATAACTGATAGCAAGATATTCAGCGATGAAATGCCCGTTTCGTGAGCGGCCCTTTCCCAGTGCTAAAATTAAATTGCTTCTTTTAGGATTTAGCAACAGTAAACTTCATTGAACTGAAAATTAATGTGGCGTTGCTTCGTTTTAGCACGAATTTTTTGTTTGATCCCACTTGTAAGGCGGGAAACCATTTAAATCCACGAACATAAATTAAAGTGCCTCTTTCTATCCTTTATCACTGTTTACCTTAACATGTGTTTTTGTTTACCTATCGCTAAAAGTTGTCTTGTTTCATTTCAATCAATTAGTGCAAGTGGTTAGATTAGTCAACAGAAATCGTTAAGCAGAGTTAGCAACTTTGTTAGTATGGAAGCGCTTGGAAGGCAATTACTGAGAAACCTGACGGTGAGCAGTTCTTTGACAAGGTCTAGGTTAATTCACAGCACGCCTTGCTTGGATCATCTAATGAAGCTCACGAGGTGTCGAGTGGTGGATAACAGTGCCATCGGGAAACTGGCTATGGCCGAAGGGAAGCCACCCAAAATAATACATGTCTACAACAAGAAGGGCATTGGCACCATAGGTAATCTATCAATTAAGTTAAACAAAACTAACGAAGTTGCATTCAAACGTAATATAGATAACACAAAATTATCAACAAGTAAGTTGACCATGAACTGTTAAATGTTGCAGGGGATAAAGTTCTGGTTGCCATCAAAGGCGAGAAGAAGAAGGCGATCATCGTAGGGGTCAAGAAGCATCAACCTTTCTTTCTGCCACGAACAGACACGAATAACATTGTTCTCATAGAAGAGAATGGAACCCCACTCGGAACACGGATCCATGTGCCCATCCCAATTGTTCTACGAAAAATTCTCAAGGAAAAAACAATTAGCAAAGGCCCGGATTACACTAAGCTCTTAGCTATTGCTACACGGTTTATTTAATTTTTTTATATCCAATTAAATACATCTAGTGATAATAGTATATACTTGACTGCCTCTGTTCTGTACTGCTTTGACAGTTCCCTTCCAAACCCCATCGTTTTTGTTTAAAGACCGGTAGTCAACAGGTTTTCTTGTTGAGACGTTGGTGTCGGCATGTAGGATTCATTCGACTCATTAGTTAGCTTGGTTTTAAGCTTAATTTTCTGCAATGCTAAAGTAAGAACGGTTGAATTATGTTGTAATCGTTTATTTATGTTAATGGTTAAAATGGCTAATACTTTGAAAATGCATAAAAATTGTGACGGCTATGACTTAGTTAGTTTTCAACTGTTGGCTTTTGGGAAGCACCGGTGCCAATTAGTTTCTGGAGATCATCAATCCAGTTCATGGCTTCTGCAAACTTGATGACCTGGTTATCACAGTCACCAAGGAGGGCAACGTCCCTATTTTGGGAATCTTCAAAATTGAATCCTTCCTTACCGAGGAGAGCGCCAAAGGCAGGGCTCGTCTTGTCGAAGTCCTTTTGCGATGTAAAGCGTTTTAGTAACTTCACTAGAAACGAGCTCTCATTATGGGCACAAACCTTCTCACGATTGATCAGAACACGAGGACAGTTCGGGCGAACCCTGAATTATTTAATTAAAACTACATAAGAAGTACGTATTGTGTATATGCTTTTAAAACCAAATGACGAATTCAGCTTACTTATCTACGAGAGATGCGAAAGGTTGCACAACTAGAGAAGTTCCCATAATTACCAGTAAATCACATTTTCCAAAATCCTGACTGGCACAGTGGAAAAACCTTGGTGGCAGTGATTCACCAAAGAAGATAATGTCGGGTTTGATGATGGACGAACAGTCACATATTGGCAGGATATCATTTCGTATCTTTTCTGTTTAAAATAGTATGAACGTTTACGAGACTAGACCAGACAACTTGCGGCAGGGCAGCACCGCTAATGACCACGTAATTGCTGGCTAATTAGTGAAAAATCTTGCAAAATCTCACCTCGCATCCATTCGAATGAATATTCCTTGCCACAACTAGTACAATGTGACAGATGAAACGAGCCGTGTGCTTCAATGATTTTCTCGTCTGGAACACCTGCCAATCGCTCCAAGCCGTCCACATTCTGGTGAAAATTCGCTTAATTAGGTGACTTGTTCAGACTTGAATTACGTACTTTCCACCTAATTAGAGTTTAGTTCACCTGAGTGTAGTGACGCAGTAGCAGTCCCTTGTCATGAAGCAACTTTACAAAGTGATGAGAAGGTGTTGGATGAAATCCTTCCGGTAGAAGGTCCTTTGCAAGCGTGTAGAAGGGCTTCGGGTGCTTCTTGAAGTAGCCTATTTCAAACATTTGCTGCGGGTCATGGAGCTTGTACGTTTGTTGGATCTTGGCGTAGAGGCCACAAGTTGGAGAACGGAAGTCTGGAATCCCGGCAGCTACAAATATGTTTTGATTAATTCATATGTTAAACAGTCCATGAGCAGTACAGAATCGAAATTATATTCGTCACAATTGCTAATGCCTTATACAGCTAAAGCAGAAATTACGAATTTATTGATTTGTCGATTAATGGAACTTTATCCATCACTTGCATGTCGAAATCCCAGCTCCAGCCATCACGATTATGTTGTGACACTTTCCTCCTTCAATGTACGCCTTGATCCCTGCCAAATTAGCATCTTGGAGAATCTAATGAGCAATTTTATATATCAATGTTTTTTTTAATTGTGCTGCTGATTAAAAAAAACTGTTACTACTAATTGTTATTATCTTACGGAATTTGACGCATTTGCGCTGGTCGTAGGGTTGGTGGCACTGGCCGAAAGAGCCTCTACCAGTGGAATCAGGTCATTTTCACCGTTTCCAGCATCCTTGTTAATTGGCCTCTGATCACTGCCATCGTCACTCTGATTGCTCATGGTAATTGATATTAATTGACAAAATTAACCTAATCACCAACCAAGCTTTACAAAAACAACAACAGCTGATTTCCTGATTCTGGTGATGTTTACCTAAGGTGAAAATGAGCAAAATGCGCAAACGTAAGCTTCCATAGTCTAACGCAAAATGAATTGAAAAAAGGTTCAGGAAACCCTGTATTTAAAATTCAGATTAAATTAAGTTTCGAAAATTTAGGACTATTTTTCAAAATTTTGGTCAACTTTCAAGTTTCTCTTTCATTGATGAATTGAACTCTCATTTTGAATTCATAGCGATTAGCCTCGTGGTTGATTTTAGAATTGAAGGTCACATGGAATCACAAAAACATTAAAAAAAACCAACATCACGAAATCTTCAAATTTTGGAAAATTTGGTTGGCCTTACCATTTTCCTGAATTTTGCCAAAATTTTGAAATCTCGCCTCGTTTTTCTCAACTCTCACCGTGAGTATGCTAGCAACAAACTCAAAAATTTCAAAATTCTATTATTGGCATAGGATTTTTGAGAAATCGGCGATTTCCCCGTTGTGTTGAACGGTGTGACGACGACAGTATTCGAATGGTAAAATTTCAACTTTCACAATGATTTTAGCAACTTTCACCGTGAGGTAGGGATACTTTTTGTTCTGAATTATTTCAGAACTATTTTACCGAGCTCAAAAATTGAATTTTCAATATTTTGCAATTTAATCTCCCTTTTTCCTTCAGCTTCCACTATAAGGAGTTCTTCTGAATCTATTCAAAACTACTCCTCAACGCTACTAAAAATTAAGAAATAAAACAGAAGTCGAAAAGAAAATGGTATTCTGTATTTTGGCAAAATTTACGACTTACGCTGGTAAATCTCAGTTAAATTACTTCGTCAAATGACGATGAGTCCAAATGCAATAATTACATTGCTCATAATTAAGCGTCACTCAAATTTAATATTTACCTGGCTATAGAAATACTACTATCATAGTAAGATTGAGGATGAGGAAAAATTTTATGAATATTTAACTTGGTTTATAAAATAGTTGATTTATTATTTCGTAAACCATAACTAATTACTACATGCTATTTTTTTTTACAAACGATCCTCACGCGGGGAATGTCAGGGCGTGGAAATATACCCTGAATTTGTGAACAATCATGATTTAATCGTAATATCTTTAACAACTTTCATCGCTTGATATGATAAAACAGATGGTAACTTAGCCGATGTACTTTAACTAAAAACTAGAACTTTACTACACGGTGGTGCATGAAATAAGGCTGTGTAAAAGTTACAAAAACTAATTTAAACTACTTTATCTCAATTAAAAATCTTAAGTATGCTTTAACCGGCCACTTTAGATATGTTGTTCACCGAACTCAAAGTGACCAGTAACAAGATGACTTTCTACGTGCCTTATTGCCCTCTAAAATCATAATTCCAAAGTAATTTAGCTATTATTCGGTGGCGGTGAATTAGCACCAAGACTAATTCCAGAGTCACTCGACTTTTCGCAGTAGAGAAACTGATTCTTGTACTCGGAAGGGGCAGATTTGGCAGCGTTTGCTTGGACTGGAAGCACTCCAGCGCCATTTGTGCAACTCTCAAAGAGAGACTTTGCATGAAGGAATCGCTGCCTAACTTCTCCGTAGTGCTCCTCCAGGCTTGTAAATTGAGCCATATTCGAATCAGTACTGTTAAGTACTGGAAGGTGCTGGACGGCGGAATTTTGTTTTGTAGGTTTGTGCCGAAGATTCGACAACAAGAATTTGTCGGATGGGTTTAGTGAACTCATCTGAAGATTTGCTGGAGACAGAATGATTTCATCTACTTCTGGATCCTCTTCCTCCTTGTCATCACACTTGAGAAAAACTCCAGAGTCTCGTACTGCTGATACTGCTCCAGCATTTCCGCCTCGTGTGAAATTTGGAGGTGGCTCAAGAATTCGATTCAACGAATCCTCATCTCCAACGTTTTCACTCCCATCAGCAGGGCAAGAGAATGCTGGAATGATAATTGGAGGAATTTCTTCCGTAGCATCGTAGTCTCGCAGCAATTCAACCGCTGTCAAAATTTTTGCTCGATCGGCCACATCCAAAATTTCCAGGCGGTCCAGATCTTCCTCTTCAAGCTCTTTGAATAGGTCCAGGGACTCAAAACCATGCAAGATGAACAGTGGTATATGCTCCTGGCGAAAATCGAGAGGTAAATTTAGTTACCGCACATAATAACCGTTTTGAGGTCAATAATAACGACAACAACAAAGAGCCCTTGAACTAAAAAAATGGAAAAACAATTTTGGCAAGGAACGACAAAAAGTAGGGCTTCTTTCGAGTGAAATTGAGTGTGAGATTAGAAAAATAGATTTGACTTGTTGACATTTTAGAGATTTCAAAGTGAAAAGCAGCTTTCTCCTCAAAGAAAAAAGAAAGAAAGGGTTTAACGTTTTTTGGAGCTTCGAGGCCCTTCCTCGCTGCCCACCCTCTGCACTTACTTCTAGATTGATCCTTCTGAGTAAATCACCAACTGAACGCGGCCTTTCTTTTTTCAATGAACTGGAAGACCTTCTCCTTCCTGAGGATTTGCCCCTCTTCTGATAAGCGCCTGAATGACTCGGGTGGTGCGAAGGGCCCTCTGAAATATCGTTGAGTTCCTCTGCTGAAGGCCCCAGAGACGCCTCACCCTGGTCCCTCCAAGAATTGAGCAGAGCAGCATTCTCCTTCCGAATTCCATTAATAACATTTGCAACTGTTTGACGTGTCTCCATTTCCCCGGGCGTCAAAGGCCTCCTGCCACCAAAGAAGCAAACCATTAGCCTCTAACGACGCTCGCTCGAGAGATAGGGAAAATACTGAACGTTGACTTACGCTTTCATCTTCCGGCGGCCATGAGAAGCGTTCCCATTGGACGTCGAGTAAGGAAAGGTGGCGGAGTCAAGGCTGGACGTGGGACAGGGCACTGAAGTCCCATAGTCACCCTCTCCGTCCTCCTCCAGGTCATCTTCTGGAAGGACTTGGACATTGATGAACTTAAAATAACCGATCTTGTTGTTTAGCTTCCCTTTCCAGGACCCGGTCGGCTTCTTCTCGATAATTCGTAAAATATCCCCCTTCTGCGAAATAAAGAAAAACGTTTGGATCGACTCGGTTCTTGTTTCATATCATGATTTACAAAGTTTAGAATTTACCTACGACAAATGAACGAGAAATGCATAAAATTAAGCTTTAATTAATTTTAATTTTAAATTAAGTTAATGCTAATTAAACAAAAATAATACAATATACGCTTTAGAAGATGAAGTTAATTACTTTGTAGCTTAAAGCATGAAGATCATAAGGACTAGAAATACAATCGACGAGGGCAATGGCCTTGCCCACAAAGGGCCCATCGTACTCTTCGATATCACAAATACTCAAACTGCGCTGATGAATGCTGGGGAGGGAGTTGAGGTCCTCTTCCGAAGAATTGCGATCCACCATTTTGAAGGAATTTCCAACGATGTCAATGGCGGCGGTCGTGCGCTTCGACGGCGATACAATTATATCAGAGCCCCTCCGAACTCCTGGAAATAACACAATTAAAATGGCTATGATGTAAACGCTTGCAAAGTATTTTGTGCTAATTCAGGCTAGTTCAAATTAGTTCTAGCAGAAATCTACCCCGCTCTTTGGCCCCCTTGCCATAATTTATAGTTCCAAAGTTTAAAAAGTTGAGGAGGGGCTCATTAAGGAATTGTAAAATGGACTTAATTTGGATTTGGAGTTTTAATAGAGCAAAGGGGACGGGCCCTTGGTCCGCATGTACTTCTTCTCCTATCAAAAACTTTTCCAGGAGCCAAGAAAGTTTCCCTTATTAAACTTTTCCAGGGAGGGGAGGACCTGCTGGAGAAAGGTTTGGGGATAAAAAGTTGAAAGTTGGTGAGAAAGAAGGGGAAAGGGAGACGGACGACGTCTTCATGGACTCTTTGGCCTGACAGGGAATATATTCATGGACATAAATTCTGTCCTTTCATCAGGACGACGATGACTCCAGCCACTGACTCCAGCGATACAACGGAATATATTAGAAGTATAAGCGTCACCAGAAGCGTCGTAAATTACTCATGAGCCAAGACGTCCGTCCTATCTCCCTCCTTCCCACTAACAACCTCCGCAAGAGGATCCGCTTTCACTCTTCACTTTCTCCTCCACACTCATTTTCACCTAGATCAACTTAACCTCAAATCAAATTTTCAAATTTACGTAAAATTTACTCCAAATCTTTTAAATCTCCAAATTTTTTAGAACTTTTGGAAAATCCTTTAATCTAAATATTTTAAAAAAAATTACAGCCTTAAACAACAAGAAATTGTCTCATTCGTCACTTCTATATTTCACTTATTGCGAGCGCGACTATGTGGTTACTTTCATTATTTTTAAGTTTGATCAGCATTACTTTGTGGGAAGGCAAAAAGTAAGGTTGGCAGTGTTAACCACTGCGCTAGCTAGGGCCTCTTACCAAAGATGCCCAACCAAATGCCTTATGTCTTCCCTTCATCTCCCCCCGCGTTAGCTT
>VYYI01000150.1:0-45382 GCA_021029175.1 Bilobella aurantiaca | reverse complement strand
CTCCGCATTTTATGACATCCTTGCGACCTTTATGAAGTTTTTGTGGGTTTTGCTCGCTTTCTTTTCTTAAGAAATAATGTTTATGTGAAATGAGAAAGAGAGAAAGGAGAAAGCAAATCGGGTGCATTAAAAATTCGAATGGGCCCGTGAAAAGAGGTTTCGGGTAATTCTGATTGGACGATGGGGATTTATTGGATAGTTTAATGAATCCTTTTGTGCTCTGTATTCCCGCCTAATGGTCCTTCCTTTTGGGTTGGATTCTCTTTTTTTTTCTAAATAAAAGCGTAGGGAAGGCTAAGCTGTCACTTAAAGGAGGACGAATCCGGTAGTTTTCGAAGATTTAGGAAACAGGTCCTCCTTTCTCTTCTCCGTATGAATTTAGAATGGGGGCCTTTGACATTTCAAAGGGTGGACTTGCCGGAGTGGTCGAGGATTCCAGGACTTTGGGTGGGAGTAAGTAGTCGAGAAGTAGGATGGAGAAAGCAGAAAAAAAGAAAGTCAAGAAAAGACGAGAGAAAAGAGGAAATGAAAGATAAACGATAAGAAAGAATTTTTAGACTCATTCATGAGAAGGAAGAAGTAATCGGCTTAGAACTGACTCAAACTTTCTCCTATCATCCATGTCCCGGAGAAAGTTCCGTATTGTCAAACTTTGCTTTGTCACTTGTCCATGGACTTGGGTCCTAGAATTGGGTGGACAGGCACGAGAGACACTTGGCGTAAATTTCCAGCCCATACTCACTCTTTTTCAGGCCAGGAAGCCTCCCACAAGCCACTCAAGTGGAAAAGGGAAAGTGTCCAGGAAAATTATGATTTGAGGCTTGGGTGAAAGTAGAGGGAGAGCTAATCCTCGGCGGCAGTCGTCCTGCACGTATGCAAAAGGAGGGCTCCCTCGACTTTCACTTCCTTTCTCTCCCTCCAATTAGAGTCCCTTGAGGGTTCGGGAGACGTGCCAAGGCATGGAGTAGGTCATGGTAAGTAAAAGTGGCGGGCAAAAGGGTCCTAATTGAATTGACGAGTGTAGATTTAGACGAATGTAGATTTAGAAGAGTGGCTGGTTGGGCCATTGAGAGTGGATAGACTTAATGCGAGTTTGGAAACAATATGAGTGAAAGTTCACTTTCTTTTCGTCTCAAGATCTCTTCGATTCTCTCATCGATTTTCCTCCGTTCTGACTCAGAGGATCCTAACTTTCTCCAGGCCCTTTCTGGTGTAAAGAAATGGCTCTCGGCCACTGCCTAGTTCTGTTGCAGTCTTCGCCTAGGAAATGCTCCCTTTCCTCATATGACACATCCCTCCAACTCATCAACTCCTACTAAATCATTCAACTTTCTCTTTGTCCAGATCTTTTCCAGCCTCGCAGTGAGTCTGGAGTGGATGCCGACACGTAGTTGGAAATGGGAAATTGTGAAAATGGATCAAGTATTTGAGGAGACTTTCTCCGCCTCCCCTACCACTTCATTCTTTCATTTAATTCTGGAGAGAAGTGGCTGGAAGTGGCAGGGACTTGGAGAGCCAAGGGAGAGGAGTCGTCACGGCGTGAAAGAAGATTAAGAATGACACAACAGCCAAAAAAGGCATTCCGGAAAAGGGGAAAACCAACTTGACCATGAAGCATAAAGCAACTGCCAGCTACTGCCAGTACTTTCCAGCCTTCCAGCACTACACACAAACTTCCAATCTTGAGTCTCCATTCGCCCCTGCCACTATCCCATCACTCACGTCCCACCAAGGCCCCGCCGAACGCCCCACCACTCACACATCATCCCCAGGCCCACATCTCCCTAATGGGCCTCTCAAACTTTCAAACAAACAGGCTCCTCCTATCACTTTAACCAGTCAGACCATTACCTTCTGCTTTCAACATCAAAACAACGTTGATGTCTTCCTGCTCTCATGCCGCAACCATACTTATTAGATTCACAATGTTTTATCCAAAGGGCTCAATATTTTATGAGCTTGAGTTGACAGAGTATTTATTGCATGCGGTGGGTCTAAATAATGTTCCGAAACGAAAATTAATTCCCAGAAAACCAAACCAAATTTGGTGCCTTTTACATCCTGCGGAAATTTTGATTTTTTTCTTACTTTTTTTTTATAATAATTTAAAATCAAAACACATTGCGTACAATTCTTTTTGCGATTATTTGATACTAGTTATTAGAATATAGTTTATATAATGATAATGTCATTTTCAACTTTTGTGAGTTGTTGAAAACAGACATTTTATTTTTTTGCAACTCTCCGCTTTACATCAAAATCTGCAATTTGTTAAATTGGTAATTTTTCTTCAAAATTATGCATGCATTCCCAATTTCATCTATTCTTGAACGAATGTTTTGTAGGCTTCTAATCCTAGTTGATGACTTGAAAAAAAAAATCAGGCTGAAGCACGAGGATAAGGCTTAAGTTGGTACTGATGCATTTCAGAATTTCAATTTAGCTCTATAGCCAATCTAAACAAATGCTGGAAGAAGAAAAGGATTTGAATCCTTGATGGCATTGCCACAGTAAACATCCAGTATCCTCTAGCCCTGTTTTTTTAGATTGTTCTAAGGAGTTGGTGGAGACAAGGCCTCCAGAAAAGGTATATTTTTATGTGCTTTGGGGAGGATCATAACAAAGCTAATCCTGACCTTCTTCAGATCCTCACATCAAGGTAAAAGCTTTCTCTACAAAACAAAACTTCTTGTCTCTACGTGCCTTGTAACCAGATACAACAAAGCCCAAAAACGCAGAAGCCCTTCCCAGTACCCTTTGTTTGAAAACTTTCTACGACTCGAGTAGCTATCTGCGAATAGAGATGAATTATCTCTTTAATCAATCCAAGTTGACGAAGGCTTTCCCCTGTATTCAAATTTAGACTTTCTAAAAAAAAATTTAGAAAGAGTTTTGAACCCTTACAAAAGTTAAAAAAAAATCATTCAAAGAACCCACCACGCATTTAGAATAATCACCTTTATATTCATTTATATGCTATTCCAAAGATAAATTTTTATTGTAATTTTCAATTCAATTGTTGTTTTTTTCAGACTCTTTCTAATTATACAGAAATTGTCTTAAGACAATTCTAGAAAAAGAAGACTTAGGGTACTTTTATGTAACGAGAATGACAATATTTCTGAATATTTTGAACTGGAAGCGTGGAACGATATGCTCTTTGTAGATTCTGTAGATTTTTTCTTTAAATTGGTTTTGGGAAGACTGGCAGTGAAGAGAGCGGGATCCGAGGCAGCTGGCTTATGCGAAGTTTTAGAAGTAATATGTGTAATCGATAGGCGCATTGGGGACCTTAGGAATGATACACGGAACTTTCCCTTCCTTCCCAGGGAAAGTGCGGAGAAAGTTTTAGTTAGAAAAACAGAATTAGAAAATAGTGGAAAAGGGCTAATTGAAATGTTTTGGGAGATTCCTTTCCTAGAAAAGGCATTTTCCAGAATTTTCAAGACTTTACGAGGCTGTCAAAGGGGCTCATCTCTCTCCGGACAGCCTGGAAAGGTCAAAGCGAGGTCTTCTGGATAGCCTCCGCAGAGACGCATCCCCATTGACGTCAACCTCCTTCCAGCTCCCTTCTCCAGGCCCAAGATTGACAAATGAGGCAAATGGAACCTGGAGACTGGAAGGACGTTTCCAGCGACTCCTTTCCAGATCTGATTTTCAAATGAGAAGTTATGCTCACTCGACGCTTTCCAGTATAAAACTTGGGCAGAAACTTTCTCCAGCCTCAAATCTTCTTTCTTTTACTCAAAACAGGGAATCAGAGAGAAAGGATGGAGAAAAAAGAGAAAGATCTTTAGGAATTATTTACGATAATTGCGTCGTTCCCAGAACTATAAGCTCAGCATTCATTTTCACGAGTACAGGGCAGGGAAGGAGGGATAAAGGTTCCTGGCTGCCAAATCCAATGAAGTTCATAAATTCATAACTTCTCACCCGCTGACTCGCTGTTTGGTCTCTGGCAAATTGGAGAGAGGGATTTGACGAGGTGGGGATAGCTGTGGACCTGGAGACTTGCTGGAATTCGATGGGACACAATGGAGAGAAGGACTGGAGAAAGCCTCACGTGCAGTTATCTCCTACTTTCTCAAATTGAATTTCAGCGGGAGAAAGCACTAGAGAGACCTCAAAGGAAGCTGGTCTCCTGCCGAGCTCCTCTTCAGCCATTTCCGTCCCAATCAGATCAGATGAGGCAGATGGAAAGAAATAATCAAAGGGCCGCCCTGGGATCAAATGCGGAGAGGAAGGGAACCGCAGGAGTCGGATTTCGGACAGCGACATCAGTCGCTCCAGCGACACGACGCCCTGCGACTCCATCACTCCATTATTCAAACGAACTCAGTGCCCAATTTCTAACTAGCGATTTCATTCAGAAATGCTTCCAACATAACATCACACCCTTACAACTCTATAGACCATTGGCCCAAACATCGCGTCAAGAACTCTGTCTAATATCAGGACTACGAGATGTTCGTTTATGTTAAAAAATGCATTAAGTTTCCCGATTCGTCAGAAAAAGTCGAAAAATTCATATTTCATATTTGAATTAAAAAAAAAAAATTTGTATTTTCATAAAAATATTCAACAGGTCTCTGCAACATGATTTTGTGAAATCAAAGCTTTAATAGTAAAGCCATAAGACAAAGGTTGGTAAAAGATAAGTGATGTATTATTTTGATGTTAAAAGAATTGCGGCATTGGAACGAAAATCAGTTTCTCTTAAATGTATTCCTAGATGTTTCAAGTAATTTTTAAAACACAAAATGTCGTAAAAATATCATTGATGTTATAAGAAATCTGGAAATAAAACAAAAATTGTGAACTTGAATCCTGTACAAAACGAAATAACAAAAAATAGTCCTAAGGCTTGCGGGTAATGGAGTCAGTTCCTGCTTAAAATATTCGACATTTTGAAAAGCTCTGTATAAATTTGGGCCCATTGGATGAAGAGGGAGATGTAAAGAGGAGGTCAACGATTCTAATAATAATAAACCTCGAAGAGGCAGAGAGACTTTTGATTATGTTTGTACATATTGCTTCTTCCAGTCAACTGCCTCCTTTCTCCGGATCAATGCCATAAAATGCAAAAGAGAGGCTCTAATACAGGGTTGACCTCAATATGTCCCTTCCGATCTGATACAACTTCACTATACGCTCTGTTGCCAATCCATTTTATGAAATTGGATCTGATGGATTTTTTCTGCCAAAGGGACGCGGAATTGTAGCCAATCCAGGAAATTAAGGGAATGACCACGTTCCGCCGGTTTCCCTCTTCTTTTGTTTCCAAAAGGAATCGCTCCCCCTTAATTCGATTTCGAGGCTTGAAGCGTAAGACAGGGGAAAAAAGAAGAGTTTTTCAAAGGACTGGACAAGGGTCGAGTTTGGAATATCTAATCAAATCCCAGTATTTTCGCTACGACACAGTGAGATATCAAAAGGAAGATCATGATGTGGTTTACTGTTAACAATATCAAGATCAACTATAACCTCACGGAGGCCATAACTTCATTTTGAAGCAAAATCTGGAGAAAGCTTGTGTGAGTGTGATCCGTCGCAATTTGCTGGTAGAGGAGAAAGTGGTCCTGACTCTCTCTCTTATTCCTCCTCCAGGTACTTTCTCCACTTAAAGCGAAAAGGACTAAAAAAAAAATCTAAACTGGTTTAAGATGTTGATTTCTAAACTTCTACTTCCCTGACTTTGGCTCTCAAATAAAAGGTCCTGAGTCGTTTCTGTTTACACAAATCTCGGAATATACTGGGGCAGTAACATTCTCAAAAGAAATCAGAACCAGTCAAGAAGAATGCCTTCGGTCGTTAAGCCTTTCAGAATAGAACCGCCCTCAAATGTACCGAGCTACTTATTGGAAGTGTTCTAGGAAGTAGGGGAATGTGAGTGAAACAAATATTTACTTCGAAAGATACAAATCATTGAAAGAACACAAATAGACGCCCAGATTTTGTTTTAAATTGAACAAAACCAAAATTCGTATTGCAAAATACTGATTCACCAAATTACATTTACGCCTTTTATTTTGCCTCTTCAAGTTGAAAGGACTCAGGGACACTACTCGGTCCAATTGCAAAGCTCCCACATTTATTGCAGTTCGTACCTCTTGAGAGAGCATACAACATAAACAAAGTGTTTTGAAAGTGCTTTCTCTTTTTATCCCGCGTAGTCCGCTCGCCAAGCTTTCACTTCGCTGGAAAAGAGCATTTCACCCTGTAGGCCTCATACAGAATTAAAAAAGCTTCAGCGACCCCTTCAACCCCACCCACTCCGACAGGACTTAAGGCTCAAAAACTCCATTAAATTCATTTCTCAAAATTCCTTCTGAAAACCTTCCATTCCCTCGAGATGGTGAAGTAGCTATGTCGTCCTTTAGAAGATGAGGATTTCAACTGTCACTAAAATATGAAAAAGCGCCTCAAAATTAAGTCTCTTTCCCAGTGAAAAGGGAAAACAGTTTTTTCTTGGCAAACGGGAAGTTCTAATTTTGGGATTCGGCTTTCAGAGCTGCCAAAATTTTGAATCAATGGTCCTTTTTGCCATGTTGATTAAAGGAGTAATGGTGCGAGGAACCACTGTCAGGGCTCATATAGAATTCCTTCAGAGGCTGAATAGGAGGCACTAAGTGGTTGTCCTTGTTCTTAAGTGTCATTTGACGAGATCCAGACGACGGGAAGATGAAAGGAGAGGGAAAATGTTGTGCATTTATTTAGAGAGGGAAGCGTATCTAATCCAATTTATTTATCCAACTTGGAATGGAAAGGGAGATGTAACCTCATTAAAATTGCGACGACAAAACAAAGTCAAAAGTGTAAAGTTCCTCTGCTCTATTTTTCAAAAACTTTTATTCTTTGTCTCTCCAATTAGAAAGTTGTGGGTATCATGTCCCTGAGCCCCTAAACCCCTCAATTAGTTCCAATTATTCTTCCACAATAAGTTTCCAAATTGCATCAGACGCTTTGGAACTGCTTGAATGGGGGCCAACAAAAGATCTAAAGAAGCTCTGTCCAAAAGGACGCACAGACACCAATCAGCCATAAATGGACGTGTCAATAGGCTCTAGTTCTCCATCAAAGTGCAAAGTGCGAGGATCTCACATTACACGCGCAAAGGGCCTCTACTTGCTTTCACCCAAAAGTGAAACTTTCTCTTTGTTGTGACCTAAGCTCCAGCTCATTTTCCCTTTGCTTCATGCGGTTTTCTTCAATCGTGAAAGCCATGGGGCAATGGATTATTAACCAATCCTTCTCATTACCGTTCACTCATAATGAATATTGAATGGTGATGTCCCATGGGGAAAGGTTTTGTTCGAAGACATCTCAAATCACTTTCACCGGTGGGAGGGAAAATTTCTAATATTTGAGTTTGGAAGAGGTAGCGGTAGATGCTGCGGTCGAAAAGCGGAAGTAGCCTCCGGAAAACCGGTCCAAGTTTTCAGGAGAAAGTTTAGTCCCATAACGGGAATAAAAAAAAAGTAGAAGAAATTCCTGCAGTTATTAGATGAAGAAGTCAGTTTTCTAGTCAATTCCATAAGGTTTAGGTGGTGATTTCTTGCATATTTTTTATTCAAATATTCATAAATACGGCAGGAAAGGGCCTCTGAAGAGGCCTCGCCTCGGAATGAATTTAATATAAAAAGAGACGGATCTTTCAAATTTTATGCATGCTTTACAATTTCACTCCGAAATGCCACACGGCGTTTAGAAATGGCGTAATTAAAGCACAATTTTTTTAAACAAAAAAACGTTAGGTTGTTACTTAAACTTTTAGCAGGTATAATTAAAAATTGAAAATCAGAGGAACGCTTCCTGTAGCGGCGTCCTGACGTGAATTCAAAATGTTAATCATTAAGATCATCTAAAAATTCTATCCACCCAAAAATAACAGAGATTGGTTTCTAAAAAATGACTTGAGCGTAAATATTATACTTTCTCTTAGCCTAACCCTGTAATGATTGGCACGTTTTCGAAAACAATGCATAAATTGGCGTCAGTTTCCTCCACTTTTTAGAAAATTATCAGGCATGGGTTATTTAATGAATAAATTTTTTGGATCATTATTCTGTTAATCTCTTCATAATTTCATAATGTCATCATCATTAAGCGCTAAATTTTTTGGGCTTCATCGAGAAGATTGAAAGTACGCAAATGTTTATAATTACATGCCATGCATTTTTTTTAAAGAATATTTTTGAGGAAAATACAAGAATCGAAATGAGAGGTGTCGTTCACAATCAGTCAACTATGTTTTTGTTGAATGGTTACTGGTGCTAGATGAAGTACAAGATTTAATTGAACTTTAAATTTGAACTAAATTCTCTAAAAACGTATATTAAAGTGTTCTTTGAACAGAAGGAAGCCATTTAAAAATTTTGAAATGAAGAGTCTCTCATCTTGCCGCGTTGCGTGCCGGTGGGAATGATGAATAGTTAATTTATGGATTATTCTGGAGAGGCTGGAGATAAGAAATAAATAGGGAAGAAATGAAAAATGGGGCCTGAAGAAGAGGATTAGAAATGAAAATGAGGCAGCATCCCTCTGCTGTCCGCCAGATTACTGATCAACATCTTGGGAGAAAGCTATGGAGAAAGGAGGGGAAAGAAGATTTGATGTGCATTTCTGAGCGGGAATTTTGAAGTTTCCCACCAGGCGGCAGTCGTTTCTGTCAGAACAAATTGCTCCTCTCCGCCTCCCTCTCCATTCAAGGCATCATCCACTCCAGGAAGTCGGGAAGGGCCCTTTGAAACTTGTCATTCTCATTATCATGATTATCCACATGCTCCTCAACTTTGTTCAAAACAACAACCCCCCTCTACTTTACATGATTAAAAATTTCAAGCTTTCCCCTTTAATCCAAGTTTTAGCATGCAGGGCAGCTCGGTCCAGCTAACCTCAGTCGGACACTGGAATTCTAGGCACAGCCATTCCTTTGAGCGCTGAAGAGCGCCGGAAATTCAAACAAAAAGTGCAACATCTCCCTTAATTTACCCTTGGGACTATCTCGCAGTATCTCGTATTAGGCAAGTTAGAAGTAAAAGTGAATGACAAAAAGTCTGGAATAAAAGTAAACTTCATTCTGGCATGAGTTGGCGTGGGTATTTCTGCTATTTATTTTATCGCTACTTCTTCGCGTGGTTTGAAACCACTCAGTGTCAAATTAGAAACAAAAATAGCCATAAATTCCCATTCCCTTAGATGACATTAAATTGACCATTTGTGTGATAGACATATTAACCATTGAATCCTAAGCATCAAACCTTGAAACTTTGTCAATACACTTCTTCCACTCAAAATTCATTTCAATTGTGCATTGTGAGTTTAATGTTGGTTCAAGGTGAAAGTTTACTTAAAAAATATAAAAGCATAGATGTCTTAAAGTTTCTATATCAGCTTCCCTTTGGATGATTTTAGATTTCAATGAATATTTCTAAATATTATATTTTCTATATAAATATTTTCAAAGCCTACTAATAATAGTACTTTTAAGTACAAAATGAATTGAATACTTGTCTTTTTTGAAAATGTGAGCGAATACATGATAGAAAATGTTTTCTAGAGTTCAAAAGGTCACAGACGAAAATTTGATTTTGAATTGCCTCACTTATTTACTCTTAAGCGATGTTCGGAAGGCGAATGCAAGAGTAGAATCGTTTTGAAGGGGGCTAATCTGGTTGACTTTTTGGAGGGAAAATTGGAAAATGGATGTTTGGGGAAAGCGTATGGTTGGATTTGAGTTGTTCTATTATTCATTTGGACCATTAGGAATGACCCAACTTCAATCAATGATTAATCTAAACTCTGCGTCCTCCCTCAGTCCCGAAGTAGCCATTGACTTAGCTTTCCCCATTTTTCATGCCCATTCCACTGGAAAAAGCTACTTCTGGAGAAAGCAGATTCAATTCAAATCTACCTTACTTCCCCAACTTCGAGTAACTTTCTCCTCGCATATTTACAAATCAGTTTCGAAACCATAACTGTTCACGAATATTTCGGACACAACATCCGATATATAGGTAATACAAGCAGATTTTAAAGGAATGTTACATTTCCAAAAGCAGTGTGTGTAATTCACCTATTCCATGTTCCACATACGTAAGAAAACATAAAAAAAAACACTGAAACAATAAATATCGACTGTAACACAAACAAATTTTACATCAAACATCAAAAACAATTTTGAAAACTTATTTTATAGTTAAATAAATCTTATGTTATCTACTTCGATAAAAAATACTAATTTCGTAAAGCATTCGGTAAAAAACATATATTGATTTTCAACGTTCGATTTGAATGATTGGGTTATTATTTTCTAGTTAGCTCTGTCGTTTATTAGAAATTGATTGTTTCTTACGTCATTGTTATTTGCATATTCTGTGCAAACTTGAGTTATTTCATTTTGCTCTTGACATCAAAAGCTAAAGCTATATTGATATTTGACTACGCTTTTCTTTAGCCTAAAGAACTTTAATTGTGAAGGCATTTTTCTCCTTGTTTATTTTCCAGAGTAAGAATATTGTCATTTGTGTATGAATAATTTGTAGGGAATTTGTTCCTTAAGTGGATGGGGAATTCCTGCAAATCTGAATTAAATTAGGAGGAAAGGTAAAGCATAACGTAGTCCTAGAATTGCCAAATTGGTAACTGGGGAACACATTAGTTAAACTACGAAGTAGGAGGCCTGATCGATATTTAGGGCCTGCTAGGAAGCACATAGAAGGTGGAAGCGGAATTTCGTTGAATTTTTTAAAAACTGCCACTTTATTACCCTCTACTAAATGACTCATTTCAACTTGGAGGCATAGAGCTAGTCAAAGTTTCATAAATATTATCTCTGTAAAGCATCACTGATTTCCTAAAGAAAAAGATAAAAGAAATTGAATTCTTCTTTTTTTTCAAAATACTAATCAACATATTAGTAGTAGTTTCCAATAACTAAGAGCAAACTACTTTTAAGAAAATGTTTTTCAACGTCATTTTGTCTGGCGTACTTAGTTTTGTAGTCTTTGGAAGTAGGGAAGACAGGGATCGTTGGAAGTTGGAATTGAGGTGAATTTGGCCTTGGGGGAATCGCAAAGAACAAAACGAGGAGAAAGTTACCATTTCCCTGAGATTTTCTTCTGACATTCATGAATTGAGATGGAAGTGTTAGGGAAAATGGACTGGAGGGCTAAGGGCTCCTCCTGGAGAAAGTTGAGGGCTCAGATGCTAACTTTTTTTGTCTGGACCGTGGGGATGGGGTCAATTTCCCACTGGAAAGTATTTTTGTTTGGTGGAAGTTGCGGGGTGGTGGAAATTGGGTTTCGGAAGAAAAAAGGCGGCGAAGAATGTTGACTTTTACTTTTTGGGAAGGGTTCCAAGATCGGGAGAGGGAAGGAGGTCAGTGGTCCTTCGACCTTTGGATTAGCCCACTTGTTTGAGTCACTGGCAAGGACCACCCACAAGGCCTCAAAGTGGAACCACTCGAAAACTTTTCACACTTCAACCTCTGCCCCACTTTAGATTGAGTTTCTAAAACAAATGCTTCTTCCCATCATCGCTCCACAAGGAAATCATATTTGAAAAATGCTTCAGAAGGCATTAGGGACTGAGTGTCATTCAGAGTTGGGCTCCTTCACTTCCCAGAATGCCCACGGCGGCACGCGGCGGTCTTCCTCAAAAGTCTCCTTTCTTCCACAAAATCCTTTGTTCCCATATCTCAAAATTTCCCTCCTTGCGGCAGAGCATTTCGCCAAATAATGCTTGCCTCACTTAATCATTTCAAGTCCATTTTATATCACTCAATGAATGAAGAATGTCACTTTGAACTTTAGGTTCTGCGCAGTGAACAGCCCATTTGCAGAAATATATGACTCGGAAAATACGCTTCAGCAGAAGAGAAACTACAAAGTAATACTAGAATAAATTCACTTTTACTTGTCTTCTCGGCCTTCACCTGTACACTGCAGGCAAACTGTAAATCTCTGGAGTGAACGATTATTGAGATGTAAGAAGCAAACTTAAACAGAATTAAAAAAAAAACCAATAAAATTTATGTAATTTAGCCAGTTATTCAAAGAACTTAACTAAATTCCATTCGTTTTTAGAAATATAAATATTATGAGTAGCAGTAATGACATCGGACAAATATTGGTATTAAAAAGCAGTACTTTATGGACTAAATGAAAGTTTTTTTCTCAATATTTTCAAAATTTTACCGTTCTTGTACGTTTATGTTTATGTTTAGTTTAGAGCGCTGTTCTACTGAAGCCTCTAACTATTTCCATAAAATAGGAAGGAGAAAGCGATTTGGGGAAAGTAGATAACTCTGCCGTGCCATAGAGATGTTTCTGTGGTTTTGAAATCGTTCTTCGGAGGAAATTGAATCTGTCATCTGGCTCCCCTGTGTCATGTGTGTAATTGATGAGTTTGTGGAAGGGCTCTGTTGTTTTTGGCATTAATGATGTTAATGACGGTGGGTGTGGGGCTGGAGTGCGGTGGAGTCAGTATTTTGGACGGTTCCTATTAGCATAAAGTGGGGAGCGTGGAAGTGTGTAAAATTATGGGCCTCATGGTCGAGTTCCTTTGGAATCAATTACGACTTATCCTTCAATCTCCCCGTAGGTGGTGTGGGGCTGCCTCAGGATTGATTTTCCCTTTTATTTGATTACCCCGGGACATTAGACAAGGGTCCTGGAGGGCGCTGGAAGACACAGGGAGTGTTATTTGGGCTCCATATGCCTTTAAGGGGCCGCTCACGCTCCGCTTCCCCTTAAGTCTCCCTTACTTTCCACACTATCCTAAACTTTCTAATTTAATATTTCCCTAGGAAGAGCTTTATGGCCCAGACTAACGTCTTCCATCTAATAGCGTCAATCCTCCTCCTAAATCATAATTGGTCAGATCTTGCCAAGTCTTCAGCTCGAACAAAACACTGCAAATCTAGCCCTACGAACCAGCCCTTTCTTTTCACAAGCCGACAGTGTAGTTCCAAAAATATGCTTAGCCTTTGGCACAACCTCCTTCATTTGAAAAGAACAGCAAGGCCAATGACATACCATACAAATCCAAACAATCGCCATTTGGGCACATAATTCAAGGCCAATATCCACTGTTATCGTTTTCCACTCAACGATTTTAGAGTATTATTTTTAGAAACGGATATTCCACTGGAACTTAAACAATTAAAGGAAAAGTATATTTCCTAAAAAATCATAAAATAATAAAATGTGCAAATAATTCAAATTTTTCAAGCAGTTGGAGCCTCAACTTTCAGTACTTTTTAGCCGATTTATTAAAGTGCTCTCCTGGCGCACTTTTTGGGTTTGAGATCTTGTTTTTGTTGAAGCCTATCTGTACTGTAGTAGTATTGATTTAACGTTGAATTCGAAATTGATTTCTTACTTTATTTCCAATTCCAATCCAATACTCGCATAAACCAAAAGGAATCTCGAAATCCATTGAAAAGAGTCAAGTGCCATTTGTTAGACCTTGGAGGCTGCTTTTTGAGAATTCACGGTAAAAAATATTCATCTTGAATATAAGTGGGTCTCGTTTATTCCGCCCATTGATGCCACAATAAGTCAGAAAATTCGAAGAAGAAAACATGTGTTTAGACTTGCGTTAGCTGATTAATACCTTTGGTTGCACTTTGCGTGATTTACAATGGTGATTGCTCTACGATAATTGGATGATTTAGGAGAAAGTAGGGCGGAGCGCCAGGTGAGAACTATAACATAGCATTTAATGGGACTTAAATTGTCAACAAATATTGTCACCTCTTTGTCAGAAATGGGCGTTGACGAAAAAGAAAAGCTCATGAAGAAGTGAAAGCCCAATTTGGAAAATTGACATTAACTTTCACACCTTTCTTTGGCGACGGACCTTTATGCAAATAAGGGTACAACAAATTGCTCACTTCTGAAGGGCTCCGGGACACCGTTACACTTTTATACAAACAACGCCATAACTCCATTATTCCTAAATGGCACCTGGCTCCTTGATGCTTGGAGAAAGCACTTGGAAATGGTGGAAGTGCTGGGACAATGGGGTAAGTAGGGTAACGATTCGTAGGTGTAGCATTTCAGGACCTGCTCAAGAACCTATTGCGCCAGTACTTTGTGCCTCAAATACGGAAAGATTGGGGCTGATGACGGCGATGGAGCAGTAGACGGCAGAATGCAGATTGGGAAAAGAATATAAGTTTCTCCTAGGAATTCTGTTCCGAATAAATGTCAGACATGAATGCTAATATTGACACAACAGTCATTCGCCAAGTTCAACGCGTCTCGGATCTCGTTGGTTTGTAGCTCTGGTTGGGCTGTTGGGCACCGTTGGAAAACCGTTGAAAGTGTGAAGGAAGACAGTTTGCAATACGTGCTCAGAGTTCAAGGAAGAACTTCCTTCAAAATGTAATAATGCCCACTCTCCCTCCCTTGTCTCTCAGCGCTTTCCTCCTATTTTCCAAAATTGATATTTCACAAAGAAAGGAAATGCTATAAACAAATAAAGAGAAAGTTCATCCTCCTTGAATTCACAACTTTCCTCAACATTATGTCACTGAGCAGCTCACTTGACCTACACAATGCCCTTTGAATACTTCCAATTTTCATGAAAATGCTGTAAAATTAAAATTGGCAACTGGAAGTGCACAAAGTAGAAAATTTGACATCAAAACCAATCAATCAATCGTTTAGTTTGACCAATCAAGTATTAATGTGACTTAAACATTAATTTTTTTAATGAATCTGTTCGGAACCGCACACAAATGTAATTTTCACCACAATAATACACGTGAATTTTTTTTGTCAATGATAAAATGTTGTGTACACATGGCTAGTTCGATTTCTACATTGACTACCGATTTGGACTCTGTTTTTGAAACTTCTTTCAAAATCATTTTCCCTTGGAAAAGCGGTGATGGTTCTATGACAAAGGCGTCAATTTGGAACTTTGTTTTATGTTAAAATGCTGGTGACATGTGTCAGAGAAATGATGGAGGGGCTGGCGTCGATTATGGAGCAAGGCCCTTCCGTCCTTCGCTGGAACTATTCCTGGAAGATGATTTTTCTGGAAGATAAGGGAAGGTAAAGGCCTAGAATTCAGTCCTTTATCGATCGAGCAGATTCCATTGAACTTATAGCTTCTCTCCAGAGAGGCATTTTATGCGGAAAAATTGTTTATTTGAATAAATCCTACAAGCGGGAGCGACTCCCTTTAAAGGGCCTGCGACTCAGGGACTTAGAAATGAGCATAATAGGGTAAGTGTGTGAAAAATCCAAATTTATTGGCCCATCTCGCCTTGTATGGGCCCTTATTACTTTCCATCAATCCAGGACGACCACAATTTCCTCCCTCCAACAACACTCCATCCATCAGCCTCCCGCATCTGTCTCAGATCAGGCGCTTGAGGGCGGAGCTGACGATCTGGAAGGAATTGAGGACTATGGATTAATCATTTCCCAGGTATGGCATTTAGGGTTGGAGGGTACTTGGACCCTTGGAGTGTCCCACTCCTGGACAATTCAGAACAACACACTTTCTCCAGTAAAATGGAGGCAAGGGAACGATGGAACGGTGGAAATAGACTCCGTCGTGAAGTCAAAGTCAATGAGATCTGAATCTTTCATGCTCATAAAAATTCTATTTCTCCAGGACTTTTCTTGGGGACGGTTTTGCATACGGTGAAAGCAGGACGGGGAGCTCAATCTCCCGCCTCAGGTACTACAAATGACGGAGAAAGTCAAGCTGACGCAGAGCGACTGACTTCTTAAGGGCTCTAAAAGTTCCAGGAAGTTCCTGGATAGGGTGGCCCTGATATAGGCCATTCGACCTCTCCAGGAACGTTCGTCTCAATTAATCTTATCATTTTCAATTAGAGGCCATTCATTTCCCCTTAACACAACACCTCTTCCTAATGACCCTACGGTCCCTTTCAAGGGAGATGTGAGTTATAACAATAGGGCTTGGAGGGAGGGGGACTTAAGCTACTTATCGTTACCCTACTAATCTTCCGTGCAAGCTGAAATTGGACGACATTTGCCTTTTGATTTGAAGCCGTTGTTGGGGAAATGGATCTATTGTGCGAGCACTTTCACTTCAGATCTAATCCTCCCTAGTCCATTGTCCCATTGGCGGGATTCGATTGGTGCTTTGGTGGGAAGTCCATTTGGATACATTATGGAGGGGCCGAGTGCGTGCAGAGACTTAAGACGGAAAGAAAGGAAGGGCTAACTAGGCCTTTCTAAACTAATCCATGATTTAACAAGGGATAATGGAAATTATGCCATTGTCCCTTATTGCTCCTAATGCGCCTCGCTTTCTCCTGGCAGAGACAGCTCTAAGAAAAAGAAAGTAATAGGCAGAAGTCACGCTTAAATAATGAATAGTGGAAACAACAGGTTATGACTCAAGGCTTGGTCACCGCAAGTCCACCTCACGAAATGGACTTTCACTCCAACTTTAGCTAAAGTATGCCAATTTTGAGAAATTCTGAACAAGACAATGACGAAGTAGTAAATATTCGCTGTATTTTCTACTCTGCTTTTCAAATTTTGATAAAGAAAACGAGTTCCAATTACGAAGTAAGAAAGTAAAAGTAAAGTGACACTGTTCAATGTTAAAGGCTTCCTAGATCTTGAACTGTTCTGAATTTTTGTCTTTTTAAAATGGAATTAGAACAACAATTTTACTGTGGGTCGTCGAAACTGAGAAATCGCGAAAAGAATTTTTTTCAAATCAAGCTTCAAATCTTGCCCAATTTGTACTATTCTCCGATGATTCTTTTTTTCAAGCGCTTAACTCAATGTGATCCATGATTTCTCTGCTTTTATTTATCTAGTAGTTTGTAGTTTCGAATTAGGAAATGCATGAATGTTATTTCTAGAGGCCAACGACAATATTTACCTAAGCGTAGAACCCTACAATGTATTCTTGACTGACTGTTTTCTCTTACACTTGAAGCTTTCTACGGCCAAGAAGGACTGTGTTGGCATGTAAATTGGGCGGTGTGCGTGAATGGATTTAAGCATAAGGGGGCTTGGTTGATGGGAAAGTGAGATACTGTGTTCCGGTGGCATAAGAGTGGGTCTGGGACAGATTAGAGCGCTTGAATTTTGTGCAGGAAGTGAATTGGTGGAGAAGTGGGTGGGACAGTGGGGCTGTGGGCCGCCTGAATGAAATATGACGGCCCGTTCCTACCCAATTCTGCCTCTCTCCATTGTTTTCTATGCTTTTGAACAAGGCTGAAAGCGACTGTTGTTGTTGATGGTGGAAGTGCATTAGAGAAAGTTGTGCTCAATGGACCTCCGCCTGCTTTCTTTGACTTGAATGGAAGGTTGCACAGAGGGAGGTCACCCTCGAGATTCAGCGTAGATTCAGCGTTGATTCAGCCTCTCTTCCAATCCTGCTGAGCTCACTTTCTGCCTTTCACTTAGCGGAAACACAAGACAAAATCAGACCACATCAGTCAACGACTCAAAACAATTTGGAGGCCGCTGTCGGACGAGTAATCGGATATTCCTTACACGGGCCGATCACCATTTACTCGCTCCTAGCCCCGCACGCAACCTTTTACGATTGACATATTCATACAGCCAATTTCCGCCACATTTTACCCACAATCCAGGTACACAGGGCTATAAATGTTACAAATTAATGTCATATTATAGATGTTATAATGGATTGAATTTGGTTACAAAGTTAAAAAAAAAGCTTTATTTCCACCAAAGGAATTTTACTAAGAAAATTTTTAAACCAAGTATAAAATTAGTATTCAAAATTAGCAGTTTTTACGACTCGTTTTATATCGAACAGCATTTGTAACTATGCTAACATCGACCATGTCCCCTAGCTCTTCCTATACATGTTTTTTAATCGACCTACATTTTCCTGTCGCAGGGAAGCAAACGCGGTACTTTAAGTGGTCATTTCCTGATTTACGAGTTAAAATGGACGCGTTAAGGCTAATGCACTTAGGCTCAATCCTCCTAGTCAAGACCGCTCTTTTAGCTGTCATAAGGTTCACATCATACAAACTTTGGCTAATGAACTTTAATTTTTAATGCGAATTATGTGGATATATTTTTAGGAGAATTGCACAATTTACTTCCGGTTTTCCATGATACTTTGCCCTTAAGGCTTACCACAAGAAGAATTTGAGTACCCAAAGTTTAGAAATTTTAGACCAAAGTTTCAGAATTAGGAGATTTTTTTGTCTTGAACTTACCTCGCAAGTCGGCAGCGCTTCCCCGGACCCTGCATCGGGGTCCCTCCAGCCCAGGAGCGGTGGAATGGAAATGAGGCCTGAAAGGGCCCACACCATCGTGATCATCACCGCCGTCCTCACCGGCGTTCTCTTCTTGAGGTAGTCAACCGCCTGCGTTATCGACCAGTATCGGTCAAGGCTTATCAGACAAATATTCATTATGGAGCTGGTACAGAGCATCACGTCGAGTGCGGAATGGATGCTGCACCAAATTGATCCGAAGATCCAATATCCCATGAGCTCATTTGCCAGCGAAAAGGGCATAATGAGAAGGCCCACGAAGAAGTCCGCCACGGCGAGCGACGCAATGAACCAATTCTGCATATTCTTGAGCGTCTTCTCCGTGGCAATGGCGATGATCACGAGCATGTTGCCAATGACGACGACAATCATCATGAATGTGAGAAGAATCGAAGAGATGATAATTGCGAGGGTGGAGTAGCCGGGCTGCTTAATGTGGTACAGTACTGTCGAATTTGTCTCATTGTAGCCCACCTCGGACTCGTTGGGGTAGACGTAGTTGTACTCACTTTCACTGGAGTCGAAGTACATGCCGTCCACGTCGGACTCCATTTTGTTTCTGGAGGTCACCGAGGTCACGAAAGGGGAAATACTGGTGCTTCAAGGATTGACCTCCGATCCAACGACATAAATCCAAATCAACCTACTTTACACACTACTTGGCCTAGGCTGGTTTTTCAGGTCAATAGTGCGAGAGTCTTAACCCAGAACCAAATCCATGCTAAACTGAACTTCACTTCGATAAATATAGCCTCTCTTAGCAATTGGCGTCTTTGCCATGTTAGAAACAAGGTTTGCGAAAAAAAAACACTTAAGAAGAGTTTTACTACTCTAGAAGAGGGCTCGGTGGTGGATTCGTGAGTGAGTCAATAATTGTTGTTAAATTATTTGGGAGGAAGGGCGTTCGGCGTGTTTGAACGAGTGTTCTATTTCGGTTCTTATTATTTTTAGTACTTCCGTGGTCTGGTAATGGCGAGACACAGGGAACTGCTGTGGAACTTTCGGTTCTTGTAACTGTTCAAAGTGGAGTGGAACGGTGGCAGAGAGCGTGTCTCCGGGACCAGAACCTCCGTCTTCGAACCGTGGATCGCAAGTGCATGGCGGAAGGCACATGGCCCAGAAGGCCTTGCCTCAGCGTGCACATTCTAACTAACTGGATGCCAAATCCAGGACTGGAGAAAGTGCTCCAGAACAAAACCCACTTGCGCATCATCAACAGTTTAGGGCGATTCGGAGAAAGCGAGCTTTCTCCAAGACTCCAAAAACGTCCCAGAAGAAGGAATACGAAGACGGTTTTTGGCTGACCGGAATGTGGCAGAGGGGAATGGGGGGCCTGCCAGGCCCAGGCGGGTACTTTTCAGTTTTGATGGGGAATTGTCAGTGAATAACATGAACTGATTCCTTCTGACGGTTTTGAAATTGAAATTGTCAATCATCGACACCTTATTCCACTCTTAAAGTTTCCAGGACATAATCCAGGAGAAGACTGGAGGGTGAAGGAGGCTTCTGGAACTTAAACCACGGCGCAACATGACGCCTCCCCAGCTAGCTAAATCCCTTAAATGTCTTTGCCCACTTTCAAAGAAATTTTTTTAGTGATGACGCATCCTTAAGCTCGAACAATATGTTCAAACTTTCTCTGGACTTTTTCTCCAACTTTTTATAAAAGCAGGATAACTTTTTGCGGTTTCCGCTTTCACCAGAGTCCTTCCAGCCTAGAATAAAATTGTGTGAATGCGATATTTGGAGTAGAAATCAGTTTAAAGCGAATCCTAGACACGATGCTGTATTTTTAGTAACAGAGTAAGGTCAAAGGTCGGCACTTCAATCTTGCACGATAAAATGGCAGAAAAACAATCAAAAGACTTCCAAACATGACCTACAAGGACTACACAGCGTTTGTTTATGGTTTATCTCTGAACACATTGCTAGTAAGCCAAAAATGATACAAATGAGGCCCTTGATTCCACAAATTGTAGATCATAAGCGACGTAATTGTTTTTGTAAAGAAAAAATTGGTATTTTTCTTTTCAAGATATTGCGTCAAGGAAATCATTACGGTTTGATGTGGCCTATATAATTGTGTTGAGTGGTTTTGTGACCACGTCGTTTAAGCATGCTTAAATAATGCATAAAGCATGATCAACGAGGTCAGATTTATACGTAAGCGCATTTGTTAAATTGCATAACGTAATGAGCAATAACACAAATGACATATTTAAAAACCCACTTAAGCTGGATAACCTTGGCGTTGGACAAGAAAGCTTAATTTATTTTCTTTATAATTTTCCTACTTCCGGATTAATTTAACTTGCACTAATAGGTTTTACCTCAAATTTATCGCTAAAATATTAGGTTCGTTGTCAAATATCATTACTTTAAATGTTTTCTTGCCTAATGCTATCCGTTAAATATTTTAAATTCTCATCTTTTCTTTATGAATTATTATCCGTATGCCACCAACTCTCAAAATGTCAATCGTAGTAATAAAGTACATATGCACTGATGTTCAACATTAATTATCTAAATAAAGAACTTACAAATGCATCCTAAAACTTCCTAAAATAATTCTAAAATGATTTAATTTAATATTTTGTGGTGAAAGCAGAAAAGAAATAAAGCTCTGGCTAATGTTAGTAATAATTAATTTTAATACACAGAATCGGCAATTTAACTAAAAAATTACCTAAAATATGTCTAACCTTCTTTTTTTACCCTTTTAATGATTCCATGTTGCCATTTTGCCAATTTTTCCCCAATGAACTATGAATGAGCCGAAGAACCTCCCAAAGAAGGTTTGCCATCATTTGCTGAGGACAGGGTGCCATTGCAACCTGTTCCTGGCCAACTTGTGGGAGGTGTGAAAATACTGGAGGGTTTTGGGAACGGTTCCAGGCTCCGCACGGTCCTAGCACGGTTCTGCCGGACGTCAAATCTTTTATGAGAGTCACGTCGTCGTCTCAGAGAAAGTGTTTAACTTTGCTTTTAGTGTTTCCAAAGAGAAAGCGATTTGGCGGAAAGCCTCGCTCCCTTCCAAGTGTCTCCGGACCCAGGGAAACCTAAGCGACTTTTTAACGTGATCTGGAACTAAATAATATTCAGAATTCATTAAAAACCGCACCAATCAGGAGCTCCCTCTTGCAAAGAAAAAAGGGAAATGAAAGGCCTACTTACTCCTTAATGAAGGCTCCCTTTAGCCCCCAGAGCGGCAACAAAAGTCTAGGGAAAAAGGACTTTTCCCATACGGCCAACTTTTTTAATATTTTCTCTCCGTTTTTTTTTTACTTTATTATTTTACTCGGAGTATTTTTATTACGGAGTTCTTCGCTCGTCGCCAAGATTATTTCCGCTTTCTCCTTCCGTCGCTTTCTCCCTATTCCCATCGTAATAAACACACACAAAGATATTTCTCTCATGAACTGGGATTTATTGGTCGAGCGACTGGCGGTGGTGGGACGGAGGCCGTGGGGCCCATAACTCCCCCGCCACGGTTTTTTTTCCTTCTTGGTCAACAAGGCGGCGGTGACATTTGGGACTTGCTGAGAAAACCACTACAATATTATACTGTAGCCAAATGCTCAACGGCGGCCCTTTTCCGCTTTATGGCTCAACATCCTCCTTGATGCTGGCCATAAAATCCTGAGGTAAAATTCCAATTCTGTCGAGTCGTCCTAGATCTGGATCTTCGTCACATCATTACTCTCCTAACCTAGCTATTAGCGACACAATTTCACGCCCAGTGCCATACAGCTATAATACGATTTTTTTTGTAATGAAGTAACCTCAGAAACAAAACCGCCGACGATTTTGCCCGCTACAAAATGTTCACACCAATTAATAGCAATATAAATTTAAGAATCCATGTAAATTTACGTTTTTATAAGGATATTTACAAATAATACTTAGACTTTCTAATCGGGCTTAGAATTGAAAGTGTTTAGAAAGTGCTTCTCGTGGCTAAATAGGCCTAACAAAACAGTCGCTTGAAAAAGCCTACAAGGCAAATAACATTTCCAAGCAATACCAATTACCATATTGTAATAATGGTAAGACTACTTTGTATTCGAATACAAAAGTTAGTTTCTACATAAAATTACAGAGTTGAAAATTTTCTAGTCGAGAATGACAATGACAACGAGAAGCAATGACATATTTGCATTTGACTGAACAGTTTTGAACAATTTGAGTTTGCCGCAAGACTTAAGGAGAGTCTTCCGCTGCTTCATTGCCAAAACCGAAATCAGGTGAAAGTGGAGAAAAGGCAGTAGTAGACATAGGACGAAATGGTTTTTTGCCACGCTGCGAGTCCTTGTCCCAGCGTCTTGCAGATATAAATGGTGGTGACGGATAAGAATAGAGGAATAATTTCCAGCAATGACTATCCGAATGGCAGTGTGGGATAATATCCATCTCCATTACAAAAGTGTTTTCCGCCTCTTCCCAGCTCTCTCCTTTGAGTTGTAATGAAGATACATCCGAAATAGGCGGTTCCGAGATTTATGCGTGCCTTAGCCATTCTTAGCCAGCTTCCCTTCCCGCTCCAATCTTCTTTTAATGGTCATTGTGCCGAGAGCTCTTTCCAAAATTGCACAACTAATGTGCATCTCAATGAAAGAATGACGTAGGAGGAGAAAGTAAGGAGTTCCGGACCACCAAACTTAAAATCGCTTTCTCCGCACCCGCTCACGGAGAAAGCATTCTTAGGAATCAAGAAACGGAAAAATGTGCTTGGATGAGATTTGTGCGAACAATGCAAAAGGAGAAAAGTGGTCAATTTTAGATGGCGATGAGTCTTAATGCTGGAGAAATGGAGGCTGGAAGAGGGAAGAGCCGTAAATGGATTTTCTGGCTAATAAAAATACGACCAGTGAGTGGTGGCTGGAGAGAGGCTGGAAGTGTCTCTAGGAATTTTTCTGGAAGCTCCAGATACAGAAGGGCTTTAAAATAACTGGATTCTGATAATACCTAAGTCACCTTTGATGCGGAAAGTGGAAGACGAAAAAATTCATTTCAGACCTATCAAAAATCAATATAATCTCAAGATGCTAAAAGCCTTTTTTCCAAGTCCTCAAGAGCTTAATATACATTTATGAAGGAGAAAACACCCTTTTTCGAGTCTTTGGGCGAAAGAGGCTTGAAAACTCAAGGCTTCCGAATGATTTCACTTTCATTCGAAGGCCGAAGTTTGTAATTCCTATTAAGACTTTCTCTTACATTTAGAACTCGGCGATTTTTTAATTTCACTAAAAATCAAAATTATCGATTTTGAAACGATTTTAATTAGTGACAATATAGTTAACTAACTGTTGCATTATCTATTTTTAATCATATTTTAACCTGTAATTTAATGAGCCAAATTTGATGTAATTTAATTTTAGTAACACTACAAACTACAACTCACAAGATATACATATAACATTATTGACAACCTCAGCAAATCAAATTCTTGAAATGGGCACAAATAAATGGATTAAAAAATTGCAGCCTCATTATTTTAGATTGTGACAATGTAATAAGCGTGGTGAATGTTTGCTTTCCCCGAAATTGACTGGAAAGTCAACTTTCTCCGCGAGAGCAGAAGTTGGCCCTAATAAAATTACGCTTACATTAATCATATTTCAAAATTGAACGTTTCAGTGACGTAATCGGCAAGTCCTGGTTAGGGGTTCGAGTCTCTTTTTAGAACTCTTTTTAGAACAAACCTCGAAGCCTAGGTCTGAGATTTTGAGAAATGTTTTTGCCTTTTGCCACTTTCACCAACTTCCTTTGATAGTCCCTCTACTTCACGTCAATCACTCCATTCAACACGAGGCAACTCAGGAGGCAACTAATCCCGCACTAATGGCATCTCCAACCATTTCCAAAATTTCACCCTTTATCTCCAAAGTGCCTCCATTTTTTCCACAAAGAGAAACCATTCCCTGTAAAATTATGAAAGGAAAAAGTTTAGGTTTGGGAGGCGGCGGAGTGTTGTTTTAAAGTTGCAACTAATGATAATATTATCTTTTGAAAACGTAATGCTTAATCAAATCACAAGCCAAACTTTGTGGCTTTGACACTCATGAACCATGCAAATCCACTGGACCGTCAATTCTTACTTTTCCAAACTCAATATCCATCCTTTCGTCTATAGAAATTTGTGAACCTAATGAAAGTCATTGTTCACTTTTCAAAACAGGGTGATGAATGGATGAAAATTAATATCAAAACATTGACCTGTTTAACTAATTTTCAGAATAATTCACAACTTTTGTTTTGTTTCTATAAATCTATAACTCCAATCCAAGGGAATAGCAGCTACCCTAAAAGCGTTACTATTTGTTTCGATTTTGAAATTGTGCAAAAAGTTTGTAATCAATAAGTTTCATTTATTTCGTTAACCGTTTCACTTTTAGTTTACATCGAAGGTATTGCGTTCAATCAAGGAATAAACACTGTTAAAAAAGGAATTTCAATCGAAAATCAACCTGATACAAGCGAATTCACTTGACTTTTCGATTTCTTTCAAAATTCGCAAAGTTCATATTGTTAAGAATTTGAACATGATCACATCACTGAACCCAATTTCACTCAATGACCTACAGAAATATCACAAAATAATCATAGAACAATCCTGCATTTAATCGCACGGCCATCGCCAGGGCTGAATCATGACTTCCAAGAAATTCTAAGCTAATGTTAGGTCAAATTTTGAAATCTTTTTTGTTGACAATGCCTGGCATTTCCCATGGGCGTTTTAATTCGACGAAGGAGGAATAGATGGTCGTTTGGAAACTTTTAATGAATTCACGTTGGGAGTGGAAGGGTGTGGAGACTTGATCCAAGGTAATTGAAGAAGGAAGTTGGATTTGAGGAGATCTCCCTTATTCCAAGTTCCATCTTTCACTTCCGTTGCCACGCGGAGGAGGGTCTGGAGTGGAGGTAGGCTTAAGACAGAGCTTCCGCTGATTCATAAAGTGGAGGCGCTTAATTCTATTTCCCAACGCTATGATTGGAATATGAACCAAAGCCCAACTTCCCCAAAACACAAGGCCATTCAGCCATCATCTCCATACACACCGACTTTCTCCTCCTTTCTCCCAAATCTCTCCCATCTGCTCCCACAGGAACTGAAAGACTCAAGGCACATCAACTTAGCCCATTTAAAAATATACCCTCATCAATACACCTCCAAAAACCTCATTCCCTAGTAAAAATCTCTTTTATTACAAATTTATAATCACAAATTTATGTAAGAACTTCATGTACGAAGTCACGTCAATATCACTCAAACAAACTGAAATGCTACCTAAACTTGATAAATAGAAAGGATTTGGTATTTTGTTTTGTTATTCGGTATTTTTGGTAAGACAATTTTTTAATTTTCAGTTAGGGTAATTCCCTGTTTGGCCAAAAAGTTTGAAGCGAAGGGCGGAAGTAGGCTTTGTTCTTCCATTAAGAGGCGGCGTGCGTAAGTCTCATAATGCTAAGAAATGTTGCATTAGCATTTAAAATGGAGAACTATGAGGATGTCATGTGACAGAAATGTAAAGAGCCCTTATGCTGGGCGGAGCGTAGAGGAAATATTCATTAGAGGAAACTGTTATGGTTTATGGGAAGGATGGACGGAGGTCAACTGCTTCGGATCTAAATCGTGCGGATCTAAAACGGACTCTGAATGCGGATCTTATGAATTTATACGGCCTCATGTCATGAAGCCTTAACCAAAAAGTACTTTCTCCTGGGACAACGGTCTCCGAGACATTCTAAGGTCTAGTGGCGCATTCAAATGAAAGGGAGATGCGCCCTTAAATGTCACTTTAACAACGAAGTATCACTTCCACCAACCTCTGCCACTACTTCAAATGACTTTATAGTTTGCCAGCAAATAGTGACGAAGGCGATGTTAGCTAATGCTTAACGCCACAACTATTGTTTTATTAATGTAAAAAATACTACAAAAAATGTATCGCTGGTGAATCTAGATATACGGAGAGAAATAGATGTGCTAGGGGAAAATACACAGTCGGATTAGTTTTTGTTTTTAAAATAAAAGGGGAAATATAAAATGTGGGTAAAGATTCTTAACTTACACATCAAATTAAATTTTGCAAATACCGTTGCCAATCCTCACAACAATATATGGACATGGCTATCTAGCATAGCAATTTAAGCAATTATTTTTTTCTGTCATTGTCCTCAATTATCTTATTGATTAGCAATAAGCTTCAAGTTGGTTTCTGATGCATCTTGAAGTTCATCTTGACCTTTGAGGATGTCGCAGTGATATCCTTCTTATTAAATGCCGTATTTTTCATAGGCGTACCTTTTCATCAGTAAGCTTCACGAAGTCTATCGTGAGTTACACAATGTCTATCGTGAGTTGCATAAGGTTTATCGTAAGTTACACAATGTATATCGTGAATTGCACGCTGTTCGTCGTGAACTGCAATCTTTCGTGAATTTCACTTCATCTATCTTGAGTTGTAACGATGAAGTACCCTATATTTAATTAATAATGGCCAAATACAGAAATTAAAGCTCAAAACTTTGCTGTCCTAGTACGGGCTTATTAGGCCATATTTTATGTTGAGCTGTGAGGACGGTGCAAGGATTGTCACGGACTCTAATCACATTTGGGATGTCATGGGTGGGTTTTTAGGGATATAAAATTCAGTGGCAGATATTCTCAAGGTAACAAATTACACGTCACTCCAGGGCCCATCTTCATGAAAGTCTTGACAAGTGCCTTGGAAATGGAGGCCTATGGAACTTAATCCTGGGAAACGCTGGAGAAAACAAGGAGTAACCTTGAGACTCGGCACATTTTACGGGACGCTGCCCATAAAATCCAGCATTCTTTTTCCCGAGCCTGCCTCTGATCTCCAGAAATCCTCAAAATACTCTCATTATTTAAACATCAGAAACATAACATACATAATCGTCCATAAATCGTCTGGTGGAGGAAAAATGGAGAAAGTCTCCCGGCCGTAACTGCCCTTGTAAACGTCACGAAATGGAGAAAGCTCGGAAGCTTTCTCCTCCATTTAGATAATTAAATTTACCTTGTGCCAGACAGGAGAGTGCGAACAAGCCGGGTTTAATATTAGGGGAAGTAGATTATAACTTTTGAAAGTTTAAGTTTGAAAATGGCAGACAGAAGGCCGCGAGCCGCAAATCACCAAACTTTTTGACACTTCATTTTCTTTTCTGTTTGTAAAGGTGATAGAAAGTTGTGTTTTGATCAAAGGGAAAGCAATGGAATGAAACTTTTCCACAAATTTCTCCAGTGAAAGAACATCAAGCCCAAATGGAAGATGGAAGGAGAATCGATTGTCTCCGGACACGAAGCAAAAGAACTTAAGAAATAAAAGATGATGAGTTTAGGCCAACAAAAAAAAGGATTTACCATTCCAGAGACGTTTACTTCAGCTTCCTCGTCAAGTGTCTCAAACCGGAAGTGACAGCAGAAGTATTACAGTACAATGTCACATGGAATTATAAATAACTTCTTCCTTTTAGGATGCTTCTATTTTTTTCGTATATAAACAAACAAATATAATGTTAGTTCTTGCTTTATAAGTCAGAAGATCTTAAGCTCGTTAACTGATTTAATTCCAGAAAATGTTCAGTAGCCTTTTAATTCATCAAACGGCTTATTTAAAACTATGCTTCGATTTTGAAAGCAAGTGGTATATAAGTTTTGAATCACTGAAATTCAATTCGAACCAAAGAAGGCACCGATTTGCTTGTAAGCATTAATTGTAATAAACTTTTATGATCTCTGTAAGTCAAACAGCTTATAATTTTGGAAAACCAAATCCAGATTCGCAATGTTGAGATCAAAAGCTAAAGTATTTTCTTTTGAAGCAACCGACATATTAAACATGTAAGCAGCGGCGTGATCTGATCATTAAGTAAATAAAGCTTTTCAAATTAAATAACAAAATTTAATCACTAACTTTTCGGATGACTGTGAAATTTATTACAGTGAACGTATTTGCCTCTTTTGGGTGAGAAATTTTTAGAATTATAAAATGGAGGGAAAGGTTATGTTTGAATTGGGTGTGGAACTGGAGCGGTATTCACAATGCTTTCTCCGAGAAGAGGTGAAAGCCAATCTGTTTCGAGTTTGGATAAATGACAATTTGTGAAACTTGAGGACCTGAACTAGTGCTTGAATTTCTAAGTGGAGGGGAGACATTTTGAAGTGAGGTTGGTTTGAAAATGTCTAAAATTTAGGTCTCAAAGAAATAGCTATGGCAATCAGTTGCAGGAAAGGCTGCTGTGGTTGCCTATTGGAGAAAGCTGAGATAAATCGGTTCGATTTCAGCGGTGGATCAATCTCTGTCTTCCGCCTGCCTTAGGAAGGAGGTTAGCGCTTATTTGATCAGCTCAAAGCGCCCGTCTTCACCAGCCTCACAAAATCAATCTGCTCAGAAAAATAATAACAAAAAGCCCCTTATTATTTCCCCACTGCAGAAATCCAGGCTGTCAGGAGACACAAGGGATGCAAATTGCCCGCAATTTGACACTCGGCCCATCCACATTTGTTGATCCCTTACACAAGCGTCCCCGATCCAAAATGGACGACAGGGCCTCCGTCACTCAGACAACGAGCAGAGAAGCGTCCCCGCCAAATTTAAATGGGCCGCCGGAGAAAGGACCTTTGACAGTGATGGATCCCCATTCCTAACTTTTCATAACCGCCCAACAAAATCCTATCTTCAAAACAGTATTCCACGCCTTCGCTGCACTGTTTCGCACATTTTCAAAGCTGAGAGCCCTTTTCTAATTTTGTACAGCATGATTCATGAAAAAACAATCTGAAGTTCTGAAGCACTGGTTTGAGGCCTACGAAACGCCGGGGTAAGCTAAAGATGGATGACTTAAGTCATTACTTTTTGCTAAGCTTCCAAGTGTCAACCTGTTTTCCTCCATTGAGCACGATGTGGCGTCTTTTGAAAATGTTCATTGTACTTACAACTTTCCCGTCTCAATTTCCCCTCTTTCATTCGTTTTCAAAGACTTTCGGCATTAGAAAATGCTTTAGAAATGGGATTCGAAGGGTTTTCGAAGGATGAAAAGGATCCCGTGGCGATAATTTCCGATTAAGGTTCACGCGAATAAGTGGCCATTGCGCTAATGCTTTTTGACCTTCGATATCGCCCCTTTGGGACAGATCCACAGATCTCCATGATTTCTGCGCCTGCTTACTTTCTGGAAGAACAGCTGAAGGCGAATTCAACTGAAACAAACCGATTTTGAGCTATGAAAGAAAAAGTTCCACGATGAGCAATTCTTGGCTTAAAACCAAACCAAAAGCAGTTTAAATGAAATTTAAAAAGGAATGCCATCAGCGGCATGATGTAGCTATGGGGTCCAAGTAATTTCAAAAATTGGATTATTTGAAAATTAACTTTTCTCTTCGAAATCTTATGATTTTCCCCGCACTTTCCCGCAAAACTTAAATGCTTTCGCACCACCAATCTCGCACACGCGTACAAATCGGCCGCTTATTTTTTTTTAGTTAAATGTGACTTAAGTAACAACATCGGGCTATCTCATCTCGGATAGTTAGAATTCTTCAGAATCAAATGGTTTAACTTGGTTGCAAGGAATTATGGTACATACTTGATTCTTAAACCGGACTCAAACTTTTTTTTAGGTTTAATTAAAAATATTTCAGGGAAAGAACACGTTGATGCTGAATGAGTAAAATAAGCCTAATAAGGAAGAAAAATAAAAGATTTCAAGCGAAAACAATAATCAAAATAATTAAAATAGGAATGATTCCAATGAGCAGCTCAAGAAGAAATGTGTGAACATGGCGTCTAGTTCTAAGCCTTATAGAAGGTTTAATTTAAATTACCCGAACAACTTATTATTAATGGACCCAGTTATTGGTCCATTCCGGGCATCCTTCTATGCTTGGGCTGTTCTAGTGGTCACATCCCCCCTTGGGTCTTGACGCCCAGATGTGTCGTAAATTTCATTGGCCATGGTCAGGATTTGGCTGTGACAATACTTTCCCGTACATTGTAATGCTCGATTTCGCCCCTGACATGAATGTCCGATACGCCGTTTCAACACTGAAACTGTGCCGGCTTGAGGCAGACCCCCTTGATAGTCCCACCACCCCAGTATCCCCTGTTCTTCATGACCCAAGCGACCCACCCTCTGCCTTCAACTGGCTCTCCACGATCTCCAGGCTCTTTCATCAACATACGCCATCTTTGTCTCAAAATTAAATACTTTGCTGGGATTTTTAAATTGTCGTTAGGATGCCCACCGACATTTGGACTTGAAAATGATTATAATGCCATACACACCTTCCCCAGTACAATGTTTACCATTACCTGTAAAATTAGACCTGATAGTTGACAGTTATTGTATAAAACGTCGTAGCAAGTTCGAACTGAATTTCAAGCTCAAAGTATTTAGACTTCACTTTAATACCAAATTCGAGCCAGCTATAGACTTTGTATGCACTGTATATTCTATTTTTTCTAATAGTTTCGTGAGAAAGTCTTTTTTATGTTTTAGGTTTGTACTTCAGTTCATCAGCGTCTTCCCACTGTTATTAATAGGGATGCTGTCGTGGGAATTTGTTCAATTATAGGGTCTATTCCTCTCGGCCCTTAATCGCACTCGTAGGATCGTTGGTAACGGAAATGTTGCGGGATCATCGCTTCTCGACGACCCTTCCAAGGGCCGCTTGTGCCTCCCTTGGGAGCGGCGTTGTCCAAGCTTCTTATTGTTATGAGTTCCGGAATGAGACGCTGAGTCAGTTGTCTTCGAGTCACCTTCCGCCTCGGCCCATCATAAAGTGTAAGGGCTCAAAGAGTGCTTTGGTGCTTTCTCCAGTGCATTTCCGCTGGAGAAAGGAGGCTGGAAGGGAGAGTTTGTTAAGGCTAAGAACAATAGGACATTTATCAAGAGCCGCTGCTTCCGCCAGTTGGAGGCTGAATTTAGGCGAGGAGACAAATGGGATGCAGAGGGATGGTGAGGCTGAGATGAATCAAATTGAGTTTCTATTTTAGAGTGAAGTGCCTAGGGGACTTAAGTCCGCTGCATTTAGCATTTCCCAGCATCAGGACCCCTCAGGTTCATCCTGACTTCTAAATCTGAGTCTAATGAATAATTATTTCGCAGCACAGGCCCACACATTTTCCCTCTACTTCCCCTAGGACCTACATTTCCATCCATCAATTATACACACCGCATCTCCGCATCTGTATCTCCTTTGGAGGCTGGCATACGCTTCTCAAGATCAGTGGGAGAAAAAGACATCAATGACTGCCATCACTTTCACAAACCTCACATTTCTTTTTTTGACTTTTCTAACAACTTATTTCCGATTTGAAGGCCTGAAAAATCACACTAATTTTTCTGAGACCACTTGGTTTTGGAATAATTTATGTGCAGCAGTTCGGAGAAGTGTGAAGGTTATTCTAAAATTACCAAAGACAAAATGAGTGAATCTTTTCCAAAAATAGCCAGAGATAAAATATGTATTTCTTAAAAATCTCAAGATGGAATATGTTAATTCGGCTCGAGAGTTAAGTCTATCACGGGGAAAATTTCAAATTGCCGTTCAAAAACCATGAATTCATAAATTCTTCCAAAGTTTGAAGAAAAAAAAGTTAGTTTATTTGAATTATGAAGTTTTTCAGTTTCAGGTCCAAATCTAAGATCTCGAGTGCTTCAGCCGTCCAATATGCTTATTTGTGCTTTTCTCAGTTTGTTGCAACTGAATTCGAGTTCGAATCCTGAATTATTGGAACTCACATCCACTGCCGCTCGGTTTGGTCAGTAGTGATGTCTTGAAATGCGTTGTAAAAGTTTTTGGTTGGTCTCGGAATTGGTTTGAATGACGTCTATAAGATCCTTCTCTGATTTGTCTGATTTCTTCCTAATAAAGTGCCAAGGGAAGTGGTATTCTTGAAAGGGAATCCTATATTTTTTGGGTAGTCTGGCGACCCTGATTCCAACTTGACTAAAGTTTTGTCCCTCTGGAGAAGTTCTGAAGGCAATCAGAGTCTTGGCCTGGAAATAATAAAAAGAAATCCGCTCCCTTCACAATAGTTTATTTCCAAAGTAAACTAGATTATGAAAGATACAATCAAGGCAGAGCATCTCTATGACCAGAATAAGAAGACGAGACGCAGAAACTTCAACAAAACTTTTTGACATTGTCCGTGAGCTCTTCTTTTTTGACAAGGCCTTCCTTCGGGCGGGACAGGAATCGAATAATCAATGCTCAAAATCGATTGAAACTGATAAAAATCAATAACGATTATCACACACTTTGTTTGGAACAATATGCACCATACTCGAGTCAGTCATCAATAATAAATTATTTCTCAAGGGCGAAAAAAGTTCATAACCGTAAATAAACCGTACTTTTTAGCCGGATGAAATTGAAATATTGGGAATTTTTTTTCCAAATTTATGTTAGAACTTTAGAGTATTCTCAAAAATTCTCCAAACGACAAATAATATTGGAACATCTTGTAAAGAGGTAAGAAGTATTTTTTTTGCATGGCTTGGACAAAATGTGTTTGATGACTCTGTCAGTCCCTCGACAGGATAATTCGATTGATGGTTGTCAGACAGATTCTTCTAAAAACTCAAAAAAGTAAACCAAATTTTGACAGAGATACTGTAAGAGATTTGATGGGCCAAATTTGCTAATTTGTCAATCACAGGAAGACATGACAGGATTCAACAATCGTATAATTCAAATTCGATCCACGTGAGCACAATGCTGTACCTGTTTGTCACAATGTGATGATGTTGCATAAGGTTCAAACGAGAAAATACTGCGAACTTCTTGTTATGATGCCTTTAGCCAGACATAAATTCGGAAGTAGAATAACACGTACCCATTTCGGAAAATCTACGCAAAACGCACTCCAGTAGTATGGAGAGAATTTTTGGTACGCATAAAGCTGTTTAACGTGGAAGTTTAGACGCAGCATCTTCGAGAATGACTCGACTCGAAACTAGGGCAGACAAAAGCTTTGTATTCCAGCAATGTAAATCTCTATAAGAAGAACGTCTTAATCGATTTCAAATCTCTTTCACCAAATGAATTTAGGCAACATTAATATTCTCCTCAGCAGCTAAGAAGGAGGGACTCAGACAATTGAACTCGCCGAATTTCTTAACGACCACCAGCAGCCGAACAGCGGAAAAGAATGGAGTCCATTCTGCATTTCACAAGGCATCAACCAGTAGTCGCACTACAGTCTTCCAAATATTTCCCCATCTCTCACTTTCTCCGCCTTTCACTCTCCCGCTCTCACTTTAGACCCACGGCTTTCTTTTTTCAAGGTTTTTTTTCAATTCCCGGGAAACGGGTTAGCTCCAACGTATTTAAGCCCATCATCCTTCAGATCTTAATCTAGGCCCATTTTTTATTCCCACAAGCCTAATCCTCGAATTTATGACCATAAATATGCGCCTCTTCAAAATTGTGTTTCAATTTCCATTTGAATTATGGCGGGTAAGTGATGCATAGATTTGAGGCTGTTGGAAGCGGTTGAGCTTAGGCATGTCATCATTGTTGAAATGAATGGAAATCAGAGGATTGGTTTCGGGAGAAGATTCGGAAACATTTTTAGATTAAGGAACAGATTTTGGGGAGAAAGCGGAAGATAAAATGGGTTCTCTCGAAGTTGGGCTATGATTTATGGAACTACCCATCAACCGAAACATATTTGAAGCAAGTGTTTTCTTTCATGCAGATGAAGAATTACTGGGAGAAAGCTGGAGAAAGGGGTAGGAAAAATTTTGGGAAATGGGGTAGGGTCTAGAGGGAATTAGGAAAACGAGAGGCCTCCTGAACATCAATCCCAAAAGAGGTATTCTAAATCAAATCGGTTAGGAGGAAATCTGGTTGGGAAATTTAAAAAAGGCGCTATCCTGCTTTCTCTTGATAGGAGCAGATCAGGTGAAAGCACTTATCCCATCAGAGGAGGACTTAAGCCCTCCCGCCTTCCATCCGACTTAACAAGGTCCAGCACCCTTGGATTTCCATTACTTCTTCACTCTGACATGCCATTTCCTGCCTTGCAGCCTCGCCTCGTTCTAGCTAAGTCATGTTGCTTTTTCTTCATGATTCAATTCCCAGGGCTTGTGGGCAGTGGAGAAAGTGCGATTAGTTGGAAAGGAGAGAAAGTAAGGAAAGAACCGGAGCCTTCGACGCTTCAAATTCATTCCGACCAACAAGAGCCTCCTTCAAGGCCCTTCTTTCAAAAGGACGCTTTCCCTTTCTCCAAATGTATTCTCGGGAGGATCATAAAATTACTTTCGCTACTCGCTTTCTCTTATTGGAATTACAAAATCTCGACTGCAGCATTACAGCTCTGCCCTGCATGTAAGTCTAATTTCCACTATTCATAGCTCCACTTCTTTACGCTCAACAAGCCAAGTCAAGTCTGAGTCGGATTTATGACGACTAAAGTACCGGCCTCAGTCTATTTCAAAGGGCCTAATGCCCACTCCTTTTAAAAGTATGAGGGCGAGGAATAATTAAAAAGTTAAAATGGGATCACTCTTCAAGTAAATTGTTAACATTAGCAAGGGGGAAAATTGATTGAATGGCGAATCCAAAATTGAAATGACCAACTTTATTGCTTGAGCAAGGTCGAAATGGCTAATTAGAGACAAAAGACTTCCTTAATTGAAGGACCCCTAAAATTCTAATTTCGAATCGTTAATAGGTACAGTTTTGATAACTTTGTTTACGGTAATCATTATATCTTTTAATTATTATTACCTGTTTCTGTTTTTGCTACTCCTTTGCTTTCACTGTGAGTTTTTGCTCTAATAAAAAACAAAACGAAGAAATAAAAATGTAATTTAGGGATTTGGCCAGAGGTAAAGAGCTAGGATGAGAACAGTGTTTTAGGGCAAAATCAATAGGCTCTCCTCAAGACTAAAAACACTCAACTGGCATGAGGCTATCAACGCTAAAAGACCTTGAATGAAGAACCAATAAGAATCATTATTAAAAAATACTGTTCAAGTGTCTAAATTGAAGAATTGATGGAAAGAGGAGAAGGTACATTGAATGCGTGTAGCATGAGAGACGCAAGTCGGAAATTAAAGTTGGGGAGTGTGAGACGTCGTACATCTTATTATTTTAATTTAGAAATGGTAAATGGCCTGATTAAATAGGGTATGTCAAGGTAGGATAAAGGTTCTATTAATTTGTTTCCCCTACGGCTCCTTTCATGTCACTCAAAGGAACGGAGAAAATAAAGTTCTTGTCTTGGAAATCACTGGAGGTCGTTCTGGGGGAGATAGTAAGAACTTTCCCTTCGCCTTCCTTACCACCTTCCATCACTTACACGGCGTGTCGGAAGGAGAAAGTTGTGAAAAATAGGAAGAAAGCTTGCGTCAAAGCCACAGTCTCCTCCGGGCCTCAAAATTCTCAAAATGGAAAAATCGGAACGCTGTCGGAGGCACTGAAGTGTCGTTAGAGCCCTGTGCCAATCACCATAGACCCGCAGTCGGCAGCCATTTTAGGATCCCTCTGCGTCCTCCTTCACTCGGTGAAAATGATTAGAAAAAGCGCCTTTCAATTATTCCCGCCTTACCTTTCTCCCAGTTTCCTCTCTATCGCAGTGCCGATTCAAATTCGGCGGGAATCAAGCCCAACTTTCTCCAGGAGAAAGGACCGGGGAATTCAAAATGCGGCCAGGAATTCCCCAAATGCCTATCAACGTGGGCGCTTTTGTGCTCTTCATTCTACCAAAGAAAAAAAAGAAGTTAAGAAAAAGTCTTCTTAAAAATCCCAAACAGAGGAAGAAGAGGAGAAAGATAAGGGGAACAAGGGTGGTTCGAGAAAAAAATCTAATGGAAAAGATTCGGCAGAAAGATTTTGGAGTCCATTTTCTTTTCTTCGTAGGAGAATAAATGGGATGATATGTAAGCGTGTAGGAGCCAAACAATTTTCAATGGAAATATTTACAAAGAGAGGAGCAGTGTGTGGGGTAGTAAGTTTTCTTTTTTCAAATTTGGTTCACAATTTATTGCGTCAAGTCATCGAAGTGAACAAAATTGTAACGACATGATTTCCATCAGTGATCAGAGACTTTAAAAAGAGAACTTTCTTCTGAGGTTCAGCGGAAGGTAAGCGAACCTCATATAAAAAAGGATGTAAAGGGAATTCTATGAATTCAAAGAAAATTCCGTCCTTACGAAAGGCAAAGGAAGATGAGGAGAAAATTTCTTGTTAACCTCTTCCCTTTGCCAAACTAAATTGCAATAAAGGATTTAAGTTCCTTTTACAAGAGAGGAAGAAACGAAGACTAAAAGGATCATAATGCTTTCTGCATTTAATCACAAGGGGCTGAAACGTGAGCGTGATTGGTGGAATCAACTTTCAGGGAAAGCGAAAGGAGCTCCCAGCCATGTTGGGCTTCCTTTACCAATAAATTTCATCAAATTTCATTTCATTTTTCCTCTTAAAATCTAAACCCGAAATCGGAGACTTTCACCATTTTCCTTAATAGCATTAGATATTAGTAATAGAATGTAAAAAAAACTGTCCCAGTTGCACAGTAATCAATACACTCAATGATTTTGAAATCCAACAAATTACTTTAATTGTACTTAACTAATTGTGTATTTATACTTTCTCTAAGAAAAAAAAAGAAACCTTTAGTATTAGAGAACTTTGACGCAGTACAATTTACTGGTTTTAATGTGCTTGGTCAAAATTTTGTACATCTTTTGAAGACCAGAAGTTCTAAAAATAAGTATATGAATAAATCCTCAGAAGCAGATTCAATGCTAAAACACTCGTTAGACGTCAGAAGTTAGACGCAAAAGCGCTTGCTTTGGTTATGGTATTTCAGGAATCTAATTCAGAAGCCAAACAAATTGGTTTGGTAATTAAAAGTTTTTCTGCCAGGCTATAAAGTGAAATTAGAAAATCCAACTTGAGATGCAGAAATGCTGAATTGAAGTGCATAATTGCTTTTAATCAGCAACAGATCTTAAAACAAAAAAATTTGAAAAGGCTAAAACGCAAAAACGTCATCATCAAGTTTGACTTCACAGGTCACAGCAAAAATCAAAGATCAGTCAAAAGGCAAAATTCAACTTTTCAAATTTTTCCAAAAAGTCAATTTTGCTCTAAATGCCCAATTAATGCCTTCGAAACCTTTTGAATGTGAAACCCTCGAATAAAATGAAAAAAAGACGCCAACGCTTCCATTCTAAAACAAACTTGGAGCTCTTCTCGGAATTGCAGAGATCTAAAATCACAGATCGCCTGCCTCTCTCGAGCCCAATCCCAATTCTCCGTCTTTTATTTGAGCGTGCTGACACTAAGCCGACGATGTGTGTTGACGATTACTCTATTTACTCGAAGAAAAGACGTAAGCGGATCCGCTTTTGCGTCGTCACAGCCTTTGATTTGATGCTTTTCTGTAGAAGAAAAAAGGCCGCCTGTGTTTTTGAGTGAGTGATGGGCTAGGGCGGAGTGCCAAAGAAAGTGGACCATTTTGATTTGGCCTTGATACAAGGGAAGATAAAAGGGAAAGTGTTATGACGGCATGTGCTGCTGCGTAAGTGGCTCGAGTAGTGAATGGAGGCATAGGGCCCTTAAGTGGCCCTAAGGAAACGGAGAGCCCTTCCAGCCTCCCTCCAATATCTTACACTTTCTCCAGGCCCCATCAAATTCACTTACCCAAATAGGACAATTCCTCCTCAATCCTCGGACTAGGCTAATGCAAAAAATCTAGGAGTTCCAATTCCGTAGTACAGCTAGCAAGAAAGCCTTGAAATATCACGGCTTACGTTAATTTGACTCAATTGTAGCAAACCAAATGAATCTAAGCCTAATTCTTTTGATTGCTTTGTTATTCTTGAAAGTGAAACTCGGTTGATCATTACTTCCAAAATCAACATTACTTTCAACGTTACAAACAAGCCGAACGACAGAAATTTAACAGCTATATGCGTTCGGTGCCAGAATTTTTACAAAGTACTTTACACTTGAGTTATTTTAGCAAATTAATCTAAAAACAGATCTTTCTTATTCTTGGAAGAATTCAAAAAGGGGTTTTCTTCGACTCCGAAAAAGATGTTGCTTTGTAACTTGAGTTTAAATTTAGTTGATGGAATAAACAGTATTGAAAAAGAATTTTTTTTCCCAGTCATACAGAACTCAACAACTTTTCAAAGAGGATTTTCTCATAGCTTTCACTTATTTTCTGGAACTTGATAGAAAATACTTTGATTCGCAGTAATTTAATACAAAGTTTTAAATGTAAAACAAGTTTCAAAATCAAAATTATGTAAAAGAAAAAATCTGCGGTGGTATTCCTGTACAACTATTTGAAGAAGCTCTGGTGGCTTCTTTGGTTTATTTGGTTGGCAGATTTAGCTTGTTTTTCGGTTTTTGAACTCCATAACTGATCGGACCTCGATCTGAGGTGGAGTGGCAGGAATTGGGCCTCTACTTGAAGTGGATGACGATCAGAAGCGGCTAATTGCGTGTGTTTGGGTCGGTTTGGCCCGTGGAAGGATAAGTGGTGCTGGTTGCGTCAGTGGGAGCGTGACGCGCCTGGGCCAAGGCGGGTCTCTGTTGTCCAAGTATCTGTACTCGTGGAGGGTGGAAGGGGAGTTTGGCCTTTACCTCTCGGGACTCGGCCAAGTTTATTTTTATACTTGATGTTTTCATCTCTGAACAATAAATCAAGAGTGCTAAACTTTCTCCTTCGTCCTTTCATCTGAGATTACCTTCCTATTTTCCCACTTTTTTGGGTAGGAGAAAGCAAGAGAAAGGAGAGGCGGCTTCTAAATATTAAATGACTCCGGCCATATTCCATTCTCAAGTCACTCTCCCTCCCACTGCGGGGAATTAACTAACGAACTTCAGAGCCCTTAAACTTACAAAGGCCTCATCCGCCAACCATCTCTCCTACAGGGCCCCGCCACACGAAATTTATGAGCCCAAAATGGCAACTTTAAATTAACTCCTCAACTAGCATCTCTTCACAAATCTGGGAGAAAATCTGAATTTATCCACTTAACCCCTCCAAGGGTCTGCCACCAACGATTTACAGATGATACTTTCGTAAACAAAAAAAAATGCTAAATAACAACTTTTTAAATAAGGCTTTCAAAATATTAGCTCTAGGTAGGCTTCATAATTGATTCCTTTCAGTTTAGTGTTTGTGTTCAAGTGTTCTTTCTTGTCCTAGAACGGGCTTGTTAGAATTTTTTGTTTAAAAAATTCAATTTGTGAGCAAATAAAATAAAGCACTAGAGCTTTGTCGAAAATCGTGGTTTACTTGTTTGTCGTTTAAATAAAATAGTAGGTGGTCCACATAAGATGGAATAGTCTTGCTTCAGATTACTTCAAATTGTTTGAGGCCACTTAAATACTTATAGTTAGAGGTAATTTCAAAAGTAATCATGAATCTGGGGCAATATGCGACTTTTGACACTGGTTGTCATAAAGTAGAAGCTCATTTAATTTCGAAATTGGACTAAGCTGAAATGGAAGTTAAGTTTTATGCGAAGGGCGTTCTTTTGGGGTCCAATAAAGTTTGTACTGCTTTGGTTGCATACGTTCTCCAAAGCTACTGAATAATGAGCGTCTCCGTTTGGAATCGGGAGATGAGAACCGTTTTTCCTATTCAAATGTCAATCTATTTCAAATTTAAGTTCTCAAATCTCCGTCTGTCATAAAGTTGATTTGATGGTGATTCTATAAGGGCACCCGTTCTCTGAGTTCATAAAAAGAATAATGGAATAGATGATAGGAGAAAGTAATACGTTTTTTGGGGTTTTGGGGGGATGCAGTAAAAGAAGGTGGTTACATTAGACCCACTACTAAGAAGTTGACCTCTCAAATCCCGCTAGAAGATCATAAAACGTAGACTGAGCATTGGATCCAGCCCTTTATTTTTATTACGAAATAAAAATAAATAAAAATAAACCTTCTTCAGCTCAAAATAGAAGTTCAGCCGAAAAAAGCAGAGACAACAAGAAATTACCAAAGCGAGTCTGAATTTCTTGTGAAATTTTTATGTTCTAAATTTCGATCAACTAAATTAGAACAACCAAGTAATTATTATTAAAAATTAATTAATTCAGCGAAGACTCGCCAACTCACATCAATGCCTACATTGATCGCATAAATCCGAACAACAACAGTTCGTTTCTCCAAATAAACAATAAATAAGAGAAAAACAAAAACCTCGAATACTTTTGCGTGAAGTCCGATAATTCCGGCGAAAGCAGGAGAAAGTTGAGATGTGTTTAATACCGCTTTACTTCCAAAAAGGCTAGAACAAGAGCTAAAGAGTCCTATTCCCAATTCATAAAACTAAAAAGACAAAATATGCCTGGTACTTGAAATGGCGTAAATTGTGAAGTGAAAGTAAGTTGCATTGGTTGCAATTCTTTGGCTAGACTGAGCTCTTCCAACGCCTTGCATGCAGAAAACTTTTGTTTGAAATTGGGATTTGAGGAAGTTGGTAATGCGGGATAAAGTGTCAAAGGGGCGATAGAATGAAAGTCATTGATACGGAAGGGAGTTCAGAAGTTAGAAAGAAAAGCCGCTTTGGGAAAAGTCCCTTTGATTGCCCAGATTAGAAGGACTCAGTGCGAGGATTCGATCTTCACTTTTTAAGTACCAACTTTTAACTCACTTTCTCCTTTCCCCATTATTTCAAAATTCAAATGGGCCAAAGAGAATAGAAATTCCTTTCACTCTCCCCTCCTCTCCTGGGACCCAATTTCGGGCATTTATTCCAACTGGAGGCTCAAATATGCGGGAGAGGCTGCTGGAGAATGCTGGAGAAGAATTTTCCCTAGGTCACGACCCCTCACATTAGGAGTAGGTTGGAGACTGAAGTCTCCCTGGAGCCCCTGCATGATGGCTTATCCTTGTGGGACGTTCGTTTGAGCGTCATCAGAAGGGCTAACTGGATCTCCCTTGTTATCTTTATTTCATAGGGAGGGACGAGGGCAGAATATTAGTAACGGACGTCAGCGGCACTGCCAATGCAACTCGTGTCCTTGTCAAGTGAAACTTTCTCCGGTGAAAGTGGAGAAAGAGAGGCACCTGGGAGTGGAGGCAGCTGTTCCCAGCGGCTCCCATCCCACCAGAGAAACTTTCCCTGGGAACGCTCCCACCGTGGAGAGGACCGTGAAAAGAAAGCTAATAGGGAATAATCCACCCAAAATAATAAAATAAAGTAAGGCAGTGACAGGAGGTAGGGGAGGTGAAGGAGAGCTGAATAGACTCTTGAAAGTGCCTTACGTTTCGTATCGAGGCAGACACTGGCCAAAACGTTTTATAGCTGTCGTTTTTTTTTCACGGAAAGTGGGAAAATAAGTTTAGAAAAGCGTGGCTGCTCAAATGACTCTGCTAATTGTTTGCTATTTTGGAACTGGAGAGAGTTGAAAAACTTTTGAGGAAAGTTCAAGGTGAAAGCAATTGGAGAGAAAGAGAATGGTGAGTATTTTCCTTACTGAACGTTTTCCAAAAAATGTTTTATAAGGATTCAATGTTAAAACGGCTTTACATTCTAAGGAATATTAAGTACCGATGTTACGTCTTTATGCTTGGTGAGGTTAACTGGAGCTGGACAAGTCATTTGATTGAAATATGCTTGATTATAATAGACTAGCATCATGTCTCCGTCCATTATTTTTGTTGCATATTTCCCGTCTAAGCGTAGTTAGTAATGATCACTCTCCACAGCCTAAGAATTTTAATAAATATTACAATGCTAATGGGGTAAAATTTTGTAAAACCTGTCCTAGGACGGGATTGTCGGGCTGGTTCCAACAAGATTTCATACATTATATCAGTTTAATATTTTCGAATGAAGAAAACAAAGTATGAGAATGATCTCCGCAAGAATTACGTAAAGCGATAATTTTAATTAATGTAGAAATTAACTTTGTAAAATTTCAAAAAATTCTCCTTTTAAAAAAGGACAAGAAATTAGACTAAAAAAAGAGGGAAATAATAGTAAATTCTGAGTAATTAAGCAAGTCTGTGACTTGGACCTCCTTTGTTGGCTGAAGTGAGAATGACTGGGTCCTTGGAATTAAGTGAAGGATTCTCTCCAGCCTTGGCCTGAGGAGGTCTGGAGAAAGTCTTTTTAAGAAGTTATTTTCTTAGGAAGTGGGATTTGAGACGTAGTTTATTTTGGTGTGAGAGGACAATGGGCGGGTGGTGCCTTTGTTTCTGGGTTATCTGGGAGGTTCGTTGCCTTAATCCAAAGTAGTTGAGTCACTTGACTCAAGTGTCGGCAAAAGAAGTGTCTTCACAATTTTTTCCATAAACTATCCCTCGTCCTCCCATAAACGAAGCTCAGCCTCCCACTTCCCTACCCATGATTCTGCTAAATCTTTCCAGTGCTTTCCAAACTAGACACACTCACACAGATTCCAAAACTCAACTTTCTTCAAGAGAAAACTTTCTTTGTAAATTCTCACTCCAAGCCCTTCACCACTGGGGCCCTTGGTAGAGGGAGAGGCCGAAAAGAGAAAGTGGAAACTAATAAAAGCTGCTGGAGAAAGAGATTTTTTTCATATGCCGAGAACTGGAGGATATTGGAATTCTACTGGACTCCAGCTGAACCAAAGGAAATCGCTCAACCGTTTACGCACTTTCTCTTCGTCTTGGCTTTTTTTTTTGCTGTGCCGTGCTGGGGCAATGGACAAACCACAGTAATTAATACCACTCTCTCCTTGACAAATGAGGGAGTGACCAAATGTAACGAAATCCCAGCACGACTTTTCATAATGTCCACTTAAAGGCACTCCCCACGACTTTCTCCAGTAAATTCACAACTATTTTTCAATCTGTTGGCGGCCGGACGTTAAATCCATCTGCTGGAGTAGTGTTCCAGAACAATTCCCTTAAGATTTCGGAGAATCGTTTCACGTTACGGGCGAAAATAGATCCTTCCACAGTCCCCATAAACTCTAATTTAACGTCCAGAAACGCCCTTTGCTAACTCACAGAACTTGCGAGTGCTATTAACTTTTCAGTATAATAAATGAACTCGTACTTGTTAGCGAGTCATAAAGCCCGGGGTCCCTTCAAATTTTATTTTAATTTTATGGCTCATTTCAATTTCAGACAATGTACTCGTGCTTTTTAAAGTAAAGTGGATTGGTCCTTTGTAAAAGTGGGCCTAAGTGGCGGGGAGCCTGAAACTAATAATGTACTCGTTAGTGGGTAATCGTGGGGAAGAATCTGACAGGTTGAAGTGTACATCTGAATATGGGAGTAGTGAAAGTAGTGGGGCATTTTCATTTGCTTCAATCTTATAACGCCTCATTACTTTACTGTTCTTAAGGCTTCGCAACTTTCAAATGACCATTTTGAATTTCAAAGAAGTAGACACGCGATATCCCTTTTTCGTGGAGGAAATGCGACTTGGAGAAAGTTGAATGGCAGACGGAAATGGTGGTGGGAACTGCAGCGAGGACTTTCTCCGTGTCACTTGGCCACACTACAAGGACTCGTGCTCAGTTCTAATTTGTCGAGTACTTTTGCAGGGAGAATCATGTAAAAGTAATAATAAGCAGAGACTTACAAAGCCTTGATTAATAGGCCTTGAAGGGAGGCCCTTTGGAATGTGGAAGACGAAGGCCTGTGGAAAATGATTTATTTGATCTGCCCTTCGTTTGACAGTTGAATCGTCCCACAGGCGACCATTCTGCCCAACTTTAGACCTAATGGAGATATTAGAAACCACATTCCCACATGAGCATGTCTCCAGGTAGTTTATCAAGGGACCTTTCACTCCAAATATCACTAACCGTTTCCAGCGATTTTGAATTCTGCAGGCAGGAGCCCTGGAAGAAAACCGGAAGTGAGAGAGGGAGCGTGCAGGATACGAAGCGTCACCTCAACCTGCCATTACTTCATCGATTAAAACACCAGTGCCAGGGGACATGGGGAATCTCAGATTCTGACACTTTGATATGACATAGTTCCAAGACCAAATTTAACAATTCAATTCAAAGGCGATTCAAACGAACACGCACGGTGTTTTGATCCACTAATTAACATTTGATCTACAAATATTTTATTCCTTTTCTCTCTCCTCTATGATTCCTCTGAATTACTTTTCCGCAGAGATGTAAACAAACGTAAAAGCGTGTACGAAAATACGGTTGTTATAATTTATTCGTTAGCAAGAAGATTTAGATAAATTTTAAAATGTTCAGATTATTTACATAAATGATTTATGATTCGTTTTATCTTCGTTGAGGCGTTGACTTAAAACGTAATTTCAGTCAAATTTTCAGCGTAGTATGTATTTTTAGTACGCATTTTGGAACCGGTTTTGATTCTAGTAAATTATAGATATAGAATAACTCTTGCAGAAATGAAATTTCTAATAGGACGATTTTTAAAATATTAGATATTTTTTGAAAACAGAAATTAAGGATTACTACATATTATAAAAAAGCCAGTTGACGGCGATGGGCCGTGGTCAGGCTCTATATTTCTCCAAGTTACCTTCTATTATTTTTTTTATACATTTGCCCTGCGTGGTAAGAGTTTGCGACGCAGGGCTATTTTTTGTGCGGTATCGAAACCACCATTGGTATTTTTTACTATGTTACAATTTTCCTTTCTAAGTGGATGTTATCAATTTCTAAATTGTGAATTAAATTAGTAAATTGTGATAATAATTATTACAGTTAACGAACATTAACTCTTGAAAATTGACGTGCCTTCTATAGTTAAGAGTTACTACGTACACTGAACGCACCTAGCTTAAACACGATTCCTGATTAGTTAATTGTAACTATCAATGGAGAACAATTAATTTTTGACAATGAGTGTTACATTACATGCAATAGGCGGCTTTTCGCTTTTACGTTAATTGTCGATAGTTAATAACAGTAAAAGAATTTTTCAAATCGTTTTGAGATGTGTAAAGTAATATCGAAAATTAAACATTTGCATATTCAATTCATATTCAATGCATATTCGTTCATATACAATGCATATCTATCTTTATAATGAAATTGAAGGCTTTGGCCTCCCGTTATACGGCCACCCTTCCTCCCCTCTCGGCGGAGTCCAAACAACAAAAAAGCCCTTTTTATCTCTTCCATCTCTTTCCA